>JARHVA010002831.1:1035000-1147500 GCA_037957365.1 Torreya grandis
AATTTTATTACATATTACATTTTCTACTTTTCACCAAAATTTCACTTGATTCTAATCTTTTATCTATAGGTTGCATGGAGTCTTGACTGGTTTCACTAAACCACTAAGTTAATGATGTAAGTACATCTAACTAATTATTTCATTTTATAAACAGCACTACTTTGGACCACACTCTCATCAATTCATGACAAGGTTTCATCTCTAGGGATCAATATATATGTAACCAAAATTTGCATGGTACGGCATTTTGATTTGATGTCTAGTGATGATGTAGTGATCTCCTAATGCATTCTCAAAATGGGTTATATATAACACCCTTCCCATTATAGATAAATTTATCTCTCCTAGGACCCTAAAAACCCATTTTTTGGCATTTATATCTTTCCTTAACTCATTCTTTAAAATATCTTATTAGTGACAAAATTGCCATATTAGGTGCTGAAACTACCATATCAACTTACAAAACTACCCTAGGCATGATAGGCTAGTTGTAGTGTTTGTGTAAACCATCCTAATAAAAACATAAAAAATAGGGTGGTTTTGTCTTATTATAACTTAGTTATATAACTTGTGTGGTGGTTCTATCACTAGAATTAGAGGTTTCACAACCACCCTTGTCCAAGGGGTAATTTTATCACCATCAATATGTCTTCTAATTTTAGCTTCTAGGACTCATTACTTCATGCATTTTACATGTTTATTGTCATGATTATTAATATTTTCACCTTGTTTTTGATTCCATACTATCCCATCTCACTCCATATTATATTTTCAATAATGTTTAGTCTTTCCTTAGTTCTACTATTAGTTCAACCGAGTTAAACTCCTTCATGTAACCTTCATTGCTCTTCTACAAGTAAGTCAATTTTAGATTAATTTTGAATCCAAAAAACTGTAATAGAGCTTGAATGTTTGAATATTTATTTAGCCACAACCTAATTACCATTGTTTTATATCTTTGATTTGATCACTTTTGTGTTAAATAAATAGTTTTAAGGAGAGTCATTATTTTTACAACTGGATCTTTGCAAATCATGTTATCAACCAACCACAACTAGTTATTCTTTGTTTGGAGTTGTCTATCTCATCTTATAATTTTTATAAAATTATTTTACCATCCTCCTAGTTAGATAGTTGCTACAATAACTTGTTGAGTGAAGAGTTATCACGTTGAGGATCACATCAATAATACATCTCTCACTTTCACTTGATCTACATCATGATCAAGTTGAGATTTTCTAGTTTATATATATATATATATATATATATATATATATATATATATATATATATATATATATATATATATATATAAGAGTATATTAGTTTAGTTTATATTATTTTATTATCTTAGAACATATTTTATAAATGTAATTTTGATATGAAAAATGTTTCTTCTCTCTCCCATCTTTGCACAAAAGCATTAACTAGTTTCTATATTTGATTGCATTTGTATAATAAATTATTTCAGATTATATAGATTTGATTTAAAATGATATATATATATATATATATATATATATATATATATATATATATATATAATATAATATAATAATTAAAATAATTTTATTTTTAATTAAAATAACATTTTAATTTCAAAACAAGTTTTTGTTTGCACAAACACACACACTAGAAAATAGAACAAACCCTAACCAACCTAGGTAATCAATAGGTGTTGTTTTACCTCTGATTCTTTGTTTAAGTAAATTATAAACATTTTTTTTATTTTATTAATTTATAAAATTAGGATTAAATTATTCACTTTTATGCAAAACAAATCATTCAAAACTAGTGTGCATTCATTTAGAAACACTAAAACTTTGTCTTAGCTTCCACGTGTAAATGAACTATTGGGTTTTGATTAGTACTGCTATTTTAGATCCAAAACTTGTTTTGTGTTATTTTTATGTTATATAAAACAAAATTTTTATAATTATATTCATTTATCCATTAGTCAAAAAACATAAAAAAATAATAATTACATTTAGCTTGCACCTAAGAAACTTAAAATCAGCACTTACATTGTTTAGAATATATTTTATTTCCTTGACTTTCATGCTTTTAAAATCAATTTAAAACACAAAAAATAAGTGTTCCTTCATTTAAAATTTAAATTATTCATAATTATTTACTTTCAATTATTTATTTTTATCAAGTAGTTAGATTTTGTTTCAGTCTTATATTCCAAAAAACAACAAAAATAATCAAACTTCCAAACCCTTCTCAAATTGAACACAAGAAATCTAAAACCTTGATTCAATAGTAAAAGTGTTTCAAAAAAAAATTAATAATAAAAACTCATATGCTTATATTTTTCCTAATATACTTTGGATGACATTGTCTAAGACACATGACATTTTTAGAGAAGGTCTTTTCCCTAGGGTTATAGCATTTGGTCCCACAATCAACACACAATAATACATTAGTGTTGAATTTAGCATTAAGTTTTTCCATGCTACACCCATTCCAAACATCATCATATATGATCTTAGTTCCTTATATGATCAAGATATATTTTTTGTTCTATTGATCATCCTCCCCTAGAATAGAGGTCGCAAATATAATGTGATTCATACGTAGATCCCCACCTTCACTCTCATTTATTCTCCTCGGGTCTAGCCTCATAATATATCATTAAAATTTGTGGATGACATTAACTTAGTGTATTCAATATGATATATTTTATCTCATAAATTGAGTAATATATCCTAATCATCCTCATTTCACCTATCTTAGTGTTGATTAGGAGCTTTGCCTCCTTGTTATCTTAGACATGGAAGGACCTTGGAGCTCTATTTATGCATAGTTATATGCTCTTTACAAGAAACATGATGCTACAGAGGTATTGTGGTTAAATAATGATACCCCCTTTCCACTACCCATTCCAAATCCCATTTTACCCAATAACTAGTCATTTCATAGCTCTACCTATCATCATTCCATTACATTGGTTGTCCCACCCTAACCTTGGGAAGTCGAGTGGATAGTTTAGCATGTGTTATTAACATGCATATAAAACATCTAAGTTATTATTATTTAATGAAATATAAATACATTTCATTTATATTTACTAACCAAACATTATATCTTGAATACCTGGCCCACACATCCATATAGGGTACATACATGAAAAATACATGCATAAGGGAGTCATGAAATGCATCAAATGCAAACGATATGAAAAGATAAATAAAGGGTGGTAGTTTCAAATTATGGGTGTTATATTATGATAATTATTTATTTAATACCATTTTATATGTTTCAAATTTATCAAAACATCAATACTTCAATTTCAATAAGCAAAAGGTTTCAATAAATTTTCAAATAGAAAAAAATTAAAAAATCAAATTGTGAGTTTTAAAAAGTTGAAAATTTAAATATAATTTAAATTTAAATCATTTAAAAATATAGGGGTCATTATTATAATTTATTTTCATGTTTATATATGAAATTTTTGAATATCTCTTTTATAAAGTTTCAAATTTGTAAAGTTTCAAAATCCTATCTAGATCTTTATACAGTGGTGTGATTCATATGGTGGTAAGTGGGCCACATTGATTCTAGTGACACTCAATGTTTATGGTTAATTTTTTTGGGAAACTATTTCATGGTTAATTATAATTTTATTTTACATCACATTATATTCTATAAACATTTTATGATTTGGCACTCTATTATTCCTTACAATGTTGTTCATAAGTGAAAGCATATTCTTGTCTAGTTCAAATGCTTCACTCATTAAGACTTGATCACTCCAAAATTTTATATCATATATAATATCCATGATTTGTTATGGTTATATTATATAGACACTCTATATATTACCACTAATCCTACTACCACTTTCAAAAGAGCATGTTCTCCTTGTCTAGGAAGTAAACAAGATTATAAACACCCTCTCTCCACTTACATCTAATGAAATAATTAGATTTCATACTCTATCAGGTGTAAAATTTCCTTTCTCTCTATCTTCAAATTTATAAATTCAAGTTTCAAAATTTCAATTTTTCAAATATGTATGATAATCATCATTTTAGGTTTTGCATTAAGGCATTTCACATTACCAAGATTCACATCAAAAATAAAAGTGTGTATACACACTCAAGTTTACACTTTAATTTACTCTAGTAATTTAACTTCATTGCATCACTATAATAAAGTGGGTGGTAACTTAGACACCCAAATTTGACACAATTTCATTCAAAACATTTATTTTACATAGCCTTTCTTCTCTAGATTATTGTTGAAGAATAAACAATTTATTGGCATGCCTTTTTCTAGGTCATAAGATTTCACTCCATTTGTATTTTCATTTATTTTGATATTTATATTTTATATTATGATATACAACATATGGATCCTAAACCATTCCAAATATTTATCTTTTAGTTATGAGTCTTTTGGATAAGGACACATTATAGAACAAGGCCACACTACGACCTTGTCCAGGTAATGCAAACTTGTCCCTTCATATCTTGTAAAATATTTTAAATGTTTATATTGTTAATAAACTATTTTAATAAAAATGGTCATTTAAATTTCCCCCTCATGTGCCAATGAGACCCAAATTTGAGTTTGATAATTCTATATAATTTAGGGTCATGCTAAGAGCTAAGGTTTGATTTACTGTCATTGCAAAAGGTATATATACTTTATTACTACATAATTATTAATTTATTTATAAATATGAAGGTTTAATATATAATTTTCATGTTTGTGTATAGTGTATTCATATGCTTTATATTATCTAACATTATATTTATGATTGCAAATACACATCTAGGATGAAGAGATACATTATCCCGAGGCCCATTTAGGCTATGTAAGTGTTTATCTCTAAAAATGTAGATTAGGGTTATCTAGGGTTAAAGGGGTTAGAGATAACCTAGGGCACAAGGGTAATAAACTATATCTATAGAGAGATAATTGTGTGTTAAACTTAGATACAATATATGATGATTTTATAAAATTAAGAATAAGCTAAATATATAAAGTACAACTAAACTATACATAGAAATGATAAAGAAGTAATGTACTTAACTAGTTCTGATGCTAACATAGTGTTAGATTTATAACATGTATAAAATAGTATAGAATATGATTTTAGAGATATCACTTTATTTTGTATTAAGTGCCTCTATATATTTGGACACTTACATCAACCAGACATGATTATGTTGATGCTATTACTTTGGTTAGACATAGGTGACATATACAAAATACCTACTGGAAAAGGATACAACCACTTGGATGCTTATGGGTTTTTCTTCACCTTCACTCTAGTGTATTCAGATATATATCATAGATTATTATTCCTCATGAAATGTCAAAACCTTAGTTATTCATCTTCATGGTGACTTTGGGCAATTGGGTTAGTGGAAACACAATGTTGATTTAACCCCAAAGACCTCTCTATTAATGAGCATTACCTACATAGATAATACTATAAAGAGGGCCTTAGATTTATGTAATCATAACCTATGTGTTTTCTTATGTGTAAATCATGAAATATGTACAAATCAAGTATGATAATGACCTAGCTTGTAACTTGTAAAATATAGCTCTTAGACTGCTCCTTTATTACTTCAAACCTATAGATGTGTTTTACCTATGATTAATATGTAAATATATATAAATACGTAATATTTAATTAATTATCCCATGAGATATATAATCCTAGATAAAGGCAATTGTAATTACATATGTAAACTCAAACATGATAATTAAATGTGGTCATCAAACCATGTAACCGGTGTTTATCAAGATCAAAGAAGCATATGCCCATAATGCCTACATGACATGAGTAAAGGGAAGGCATAACATCCTAAATATGAATCTAGATCATGTATTTGTGTATTCCTATATCACACTCAAATATAAGTGTGACTCACATGTGTGTATGCATAAGTAACTAAATATGTCATCCATAAACATGGAACTAACACATAGATGCTAAGGATCTAATAAAACATGTAAGTGTCATACATATTTTTGAATTTTTGAAGTCTTTATTTTTATGGTATTTTTGTGGAATATTATAAGAATAAATATCATCCTATTATTACATCCAATGGATGGTCATATATATCTCCCTATTGTGACCCTAGTGTAATAATCTTGTGATGTTGTCTACGAGCATGTATAGGTTTAATATTTGTTACTATAGTATTAGTGATGCTTTATGTATGTAAAATAGGATTATGTGGTTGTGAATTATTATTAGGAGTAATAGGAGTTTGGGTTCATGGAACCCATTATTGAGTGATCTGTGGTTTCTTTGGAATGACTATAATAGGAACATGTGTAGGTGCTCTAGATATCTGAACATGGTATGTAGTAGATGGGGAATTCATGGAATCCATTGTATGTTTCTAATGTAATAATCTCTCAAGTAATGGATACCTAGTAAATAGGATTGATTTTTTATTACCCTTTTATGGTGAATTAGCCTTATTAGGCTTGGTAATTAACTATCTAGGTATAATTTTCTCTTTTTCAACAAGATGTTCATATGGAATTTTAGAAACCATAATTACTTGACTGGCATGAATGTATTTAACACACCCATGCAATATATAAGGTATTAATTGAAGTGTATTGATCCAAGGTGTTTCAAATAATATATCAAATATGCTTGTGGAAGGTATAATTGAAAATGTAGCAACCACATGTGTGGGGAAAACCTATAAAGATAGGTAAATCTCACTAAGAACCTTATAGAAGGTCCCATCAAATATTCTAATTGATATATTAGATGGATTCAAATTGATATGAGTATAACCCAAGTGCATAAGTAATTTCATGGTGGAAACATTCTCAGTTTCACCATTATCAATAATAACACTATGTATAGGGTGTTTATCAAGGCATGTTTGAATGAATATAGAATGAAGATCAAAGTCATCATCCTTAATCTCACTATCATTGAAAGTAATATAAGGCCTTTAAACTATAGGAAAAATATGCCTCGTGTAAGTACCAATAATCTCATCTATTGGGTGACCCTAATGTGATGGAAGAAGATGTGCATTATATGTCATTTACACTTTTGGTTCCTTCTTAGAATGATCTTGCAAAAGATTTTTAAATATTTTCTATTTTTGGTGATCACCATGTTGTGAACTTGATTCTTTTGGAGGATCATCAAATATAATATTTTGGTCATAAATAAGATCTTTTATCTTGTGTTTTAAGGTAAATAATATGTTTTTAGAATGCCCTAGTCCATGATGATAATCAAAATAAGCATTCACATCATATCCTTTAGGTAGAGGTATATTCATATAAACTTTTATAGGATGAGAGAGAAATAAATTGAGACTCTAGTAACCATGGGAGTAATGAAGTTGGGGACTTAGGTAAATGGGAGAACTGTCTCTTTGGTGCATTAGATAAAATAAGCTAATTAGGCTATTATGAAACTATGTTAACCATGGTGGTTGTTTCCTTTTTATTCTTAGGAGGTTTTACCTTTTGGTTTGATTTTGAACTTGGTACTAGATGTAGATTTAACTAGTGTGTTTGTTACATACTTGAGCTTATTTAATGAAACAAGTTTCATTTCATAGTCTCATACAACATGGCATAAGCCATAAAAATATTTTAACTTTTTAAAAATAATGGACTCATGTAAAGGAACAAGCAAACTTTTATTGAATCTATCTTTTAACTCCTTATCTACCATAGGATTGGTCATTATAGATAGAATTATATTATATATCAACACATATTCATTAATGGGTTCATTGGTTCCTTATTTGATTTTGGTAGTTTTATCATAGGATTTTTTTTTGAAAATGTTTATGGAGAAGTATGCTAAAAATTAATATGTAATAGGTTTGAATTCTTTCACAAATTGGAGAGGTAAATCATAAAACCACCTCAAAGCATAGTCCTTGAGGATTCTTGGAAATAATTTGGTCAAAATTTTATCATTGGATGTATAATCAAGGCATGTCGCATAAAAGGATTGAAGATGCTATTCAGGAACACCTTTGCCATCATAAAATGGAAACTTAGGTGAAACAAACCTAGTTTATAAAGGGTTCAAAGATATCTCAAGTGAAAGAGGGTTATGAAATACATCTTGTGAATTAATACATGAGGAGATTTTCAAGAATTTTGTTCAATATTTGTAACCGTGTCCTCCAAGGTCTTTATAACTTGAAGGAGTGTTTAAATTGTAGACCCATTATGATATAGTAGATTAGTAATTTGAGTAGCCAACAAGGGGATATAAACATGGTTTGAGTATTAATAGGCATTGAAACTGACATTGGTGATGAAAAACTTGGTATTCCCTGGTATTTTTTTTTGGTTTTAAGGAAACAAAGGCTTAAACACAACTCATGCCCCCACTAGATGTATTATGTTGTAATGTGTTGAAGGGGAGGAATGTTTCAACTATACCTTTTGAAATTTTTATTTCTATTATATTTTTAAGATATCATCAAGATATTTAGGGTTTTGATGAATACACACACAAAATAAAGCAATTAATTACACTTCATCATGGTCTATTTTCTCATTTTCATTTATTTCATAGTTTTTATTATCATAATCTTCTTCTATGATAACCTTTAGCACATTTTTCATTTTCAACATGGGTATCATCATGATCTATAGTATGATATCCCTTATTGGCTTGAGACATCTTATATGGTGGGAAATGAAATTCAATGTGTTCAATAGGCACATATCCCAATATTGGGCTATACCTAGGTTTCATGCAAAATAATCAAAGTAGTGAATGGAAAAGTACATAATCTAAAACTATATATAGATAAAAACCTATAAATAAAAAAATTGCATTCGTACAAATTGAGTTCACCAAATGTTTAACCCTAAAAATTTAGGTTGGGGTTATCTAGCTTAAAAGGGTTAGATATAGCCTAGGGTACAAGGGTGATAAATTATCTCTATAGCAAGACAATTAGGTGTTAAACTCATATATAATATATGATAAATTTATAAAATTAAGAATAGGCTAAATATAGAAAGTATAACAAAGATATACATGGAAATGAAAAATAAGTAATCTACTTAGTTGGTTCTAGTGCTAACATAGTGTTAGATTTGGAATAGGTATAAATCAAACTAGAATATGATTTAAAAACAATCACCTAATTTTAGATTAAGTGCCTATAGATCTCTAAACACTTATGTCATCCTGGGATAATTACATAGATGTTACTATATGGGTTCAACGTAGGTGTCTTATACAAAATACCTATTGGAAAAAGATGTGACCACCTAGATGATTCTAGTTTTGTATTCACCTTTCCTTTGGTGCATTTAGATATGAGTCATGGATTATCACTCTTCATGAAATGTCAAAGCCTAATTATTCATATTCATGGTGACCTTTGGGGAAAATGGTTTAGTGGGCACACGGTGTCAAGGTAACCCCAAAGACCCCTCTATCAGTGAGTGCTACCTAAATATCTAAAACTTGGAATAAGGCCTCAAAATAATGTAGTTCTCCCTTGCTTATTAAATTGTGTGTGTGAATTATGTAATATGTGAAAAGGAAGTAAAATAGTGACCTAGCTTGTAACTTAGAAAAAATAGATCTTGGGATACTACTTTAGTACTTTAGACCTTTGTATCAAGGTTCATTTTAAGAGGCCATATCTCAAACCCCCTTAGATTCATTAAGGAAAATTTGATTCATAGCTTTGGTGACTCAACATTTTTGAAATGTTCTTCAAATCACCAATAGCTCTTATTTAGTGATGTAGGAGCACCTCAAAACAACTCCATAAGGACATGGTCAAGTGGGATTAGTCTTTAATAGGCATGCAAGATCTAGTCATGCTTGAATTTGAATCCAAATTGTTATATTTTCCCTCCAAATGATGTTTAAGGAGGAGTAAATTTAAATTCCAAATGTAAAATTTGGTCAAGAGATAATCCTAAATTGTAATCCAATATTGGCATAAAAGATAAAATAAAGGGAATGGTTTAAAATCTTCCAACCATATATGTTTGTTAGGGAATCTTCTCAATTAGCATGTTTGTTAGATAACAAATCTTGTTTGTTAGCCTAGAGCCAAGTTAGCATAGGAGGAAGAAACTCTTTCAAAAAGAGTTATATATGAATTATGCTCATTAAAGAAGAGGAAAGCATGTAGAGAAGAGAGAGAGGGAGAACCTCATTTAGAGAGGAGAGAAAGAGATAACCAGGAGATCAAGAATGTAAGAGAAAAGGAGAGAGAGAAGATTTGGATGTGAGGACAAGAAGAAGGACTGAAGTGTATAAATAAGGCTTTAGAAGCCATTGATATAGATCATGTATTGAATTTTAAGTATCATTTATTATTTAAGGAATAAATATTTTGATTCTCATGGTAATGATTATGCAATAATGATTTCATTGGTAGAATTTTGGTTATATAATATACATGCCTGTGTGTGTCTTCTTTAGAGCTTATAGATGCAATGAAAATTTTATGGTACAATATTAACACATTAAAACCTTTAGAAATTGTTTTGAGAATAATTTTAAACTTTTGAAATTATGATTACGAACTGAGAATTTGTGGAATATTGTGAGAGTCATGAACAAGGTATTCAAACCAAACACATAGTCCACTATTTCAAAGATAGATCCATGTGAGAATGATTGCATTGGATTTATAAAATCATGTTAATAAGGATTTAGGATGATTAAGAATATAGGTAAAGATAAATTGGATTTAGAAACCCTGTAGATGCTTGGAGATCACAAAAGTTAGCTCTTAGGCATGTAGGTGGTAGAGTACAGGCAAGGAACAAGAATCTTACATATTTTGTGTAGTAAATTAATTGATAAGATAATATTTTGGAATTAATATATTAATGTAAAATTGGATAATACATTTGAATGTTTTAATACCACCAAGAGGATATTTTGATAAAGAGATTTTGAATAAATCATAGAAACCCTGTTGACTCTCATGAGTACATAGTGGAAATAAGCCAAATGTCCCTTATTTTGAATGGATAGAGGGTATTTGTAGTTTTAATGATGAATGGAAATGTTGAATAACACTTATTTAGACCCTAAAAAATAGATTAGAGCCCTTTAAACACTAAAAAACACTCACAATTGCATTATGCTTGTTTTGGCCTGAGAAAACCCTAAAGTAGGATTTGGAGGCTAGAAAGAATTTCAACCCTTGAAAATGATTGAAACTTGTAATTTTAACCTTGATGATGTTACCAAAATTTTAGAGGTGGTTTCATATTGGTAAAGTATGGATAAGTATGGAAAAAGGATAACCAAAGTCAAGTTCAAGGTGTATGCAGCAAGAAAGAGTAGGCCAATCTAGGAAACATGGTTTTATCCAAAGGAGTGTACAAATAAATTATTGATTAACCTATAAGTTGATAATGGGTATCTAAAAAGGAAATTTTTTTGGATTTTATAGTTTTTAAAACATTTTGGATAAGGAGCTTTGCATGAAAGGAGGGTTAATTAAAGCAGGGGCTAAAGAAGGAAGTGTTAATCTGTATAAAGTAACCTCATGAGATTTTAAGGTTTGTCATAGAAGATAATAATGGGTATAAAAAAATATATTCAAATTAATGTTTGGGATAAACTATGAAAAATTATGGTCAATAAATAGAGAAAAAGGGCTATAAGGAAGATATACCAGCCAACAGGTAAACTAAGAGTCTTAAGCTTCCTAATTGAGGTTGAATGATCTTAATGGGTCTATATATGTGTGATAATGTGTGTAATTTATTAAGAAATGTTATATAATGAAAGAAGCTATCTTTCATAAGTAAGGTGTTCAATCCAAGAGGTAAGGTATGAAACTCCATGAGTGGCATTATCTTTGAATGAGGAAGTTTACACTTATGATCCATTTATGATAGTAGAATATTGGATACATTATATAATATCTATGATAAAATGGTATAAGGTATTAATATCTCTATTAAAGTTTAAGTTCATTGTACTAGTCTAGACTAGGTGTTAGTTATGGGATGACACATTATTTAGTGTGGATCGATTATTTTTGTTATATGGATCTTCTTCTTTAGGGAGATAAAAATGACTCTAGAGTCTACCCTAGGAAAAGATGAAGGGATCTACCAATGGTAGAGTAGAATGGCTTTGCCTATGATAGAGATAAATGGCACTACCATGTTTGGCTCTACCATTAGTAGCATTCAACCCTGTTGTTGGTAAAGCCACTCAGTTCTCCCACCGATAGAGCCATTAGGCTCTACCATCAATGGAGATATTGGGCTTGGCCATTAGTTGAGATGTGAGGCTTTAGTATCAAATTGAGTTGAGAGTAGATCTATCTAGATCAGTTGTTGACAAAGCTAAACAACTTGGCTAAATAGTAGAGCCAAATGGATCAATCATTCAGTAGAGTCATTTGGCTTTGACATTCAATTGAGCCACCTGGATCTACCATTTAGTGAAGCCATTTGGCTCTACCATTTGATCAAGTCATTTGGCTCCATCATTTAGAAGAACCATTTAGCCAAGTCATTTGACTTTGTTGGCGAGTGTTGTGTAGGTGAGACCCATATTTTTGTATGAGTTATAGGTGTAGTCGTTATACTAGGTTTATGCCCTTGAGAGTTGGGAGTCAAAATTTAGTGATCTAGAATCCATCTAGAGCATACGAGTTCACAAAAAAAAAGGTTATTGAAAAATATGAAACCCTTGGTGACACAAAAGTTGACCTATTTCATGGGTTTGATTTTTATGTCACCAAGGGTTTCCACCTTTTTAATATATCTTGTTTGTTTGACTAGTTCATATGTTTCCATATGCATTCTGAAGCTATCCAATTGATCTATGACATGTTTTCCAGAGATAGATTCACTAGTTCTTGATTTAAAGGTGCACTTATCAGGTTTTATTTGTCTTTTAAGGTTTGAATTTTTGGTTTCTTTATTATTTTCCTAGTTTGGTAGCATCATTTGGTAATGTCATTTAGCATTGTAATTCGACCATGGAGTTTGACCATGTCATTCATCATGTTTATTCAACTATGTCATTTGGCTAATCAACATTTAGAATTATTTTGTTGTTTGATATCGAGATCGAAGGGTATATATATGTGGTGAATAAAATTATTTTTGAAGATAATGGCATAAATGGTTAGTGAGTTGACCCCCAAAGTACTATATATCCCTAAAATTTTGATGATATGATCCCATATACTGACCCTAAAAATTTTACAAAACCAAAATATAAAAATTAGAATGTTTATGAATTAAAGAATACTCGCTACTAAAAAAACCCTACTTTGTATGTGTTGTCCCTATGATTGATATGGAAATAGGATATAATAGGGAAGCTTTACTCAAAAATGATCTTTGGTATGAATACTAAGTTTTCCTAGGTGAGGAATGAATGAGTTGATATTGTATTTATATCAGTCCCTTTGAATAATTAACTCACATTAAATCACTTAGACCAACCATTAAGATATGTTTCATTTGAAAAATATATGACTTTAGAGAACTAGACACTTGTGTCAGGTTAGGACACTAGCATCAACATAGGTGTCTATCCTATATGTTAGTGTCTATGGATCAAGAACTTAGGTACAAGCTTATACCTTATATATATGGAAGATAAGTACATTTTAAGCATTATGGTTAAGATAGAAGGCATGGTTCATTAGCATAAGACTGGTCTAAGAGATAGGCCAAGAGGCATAAGATAGATTATATGAAAGAATTATAGAAGTGGGAAGCATCCAAAATTAATAAGAATAACTAAGGTTTTATTTTACCAAGTGTACAAGACTAAGGTTCTATATAATCCATAAATATCATCTATAGTAGGCAACACTTAGTTACATAGGGTTTCTAAGGCGAGCTCATTTATTCCCCTTTTGTATTTGATCTTTATCTTGTGAAAGATCTAGGGTTTTCTATTTTTCATTTCTTTTTCATGATAACATAGGACATAGAGTTCATAAATCAACCCTTATAGGTAATCACACAAACTTAGATCAGTAAATTAGGAATATAGTCAACCAAGATGTGACCATAATCAACAAACAAAGCTATAATGCACCCTTGTCTGCCTCATATAGACTTTTCCCAGCAAATTAAAATTTGGAATTTTTAATATGAATTTGTCTATAGGTCAATTCCATACATTTCCTAGTTATATTAAGCTTACATAATCACAACTAAACATGTTTTAGGGAGGTTTACACATCCTAGTCCTTTTTACTATTTTTATCAAATATACATTTTCTGTAAATTTTATAACATACTGTATTTGATGATATTTTGATATCAAGTTAGTACATATCAACATTTCTAATTCAATAGTCTAATAATATTATTTTAATTCATCTTAAATTAAAAGGGGTTAAAAACCCTATTAAAATGTGGTACTTTTTCCATGACATAAATCCCATGGAGAGTGTCAATATTTTTATTCATCTTTTTTTACCATACTTATTCAATATAAGAAGCACTCATGCATATTTATATTGGGATATGGGACATGATCCAATTCCATTCAAAATTTATCTCTTCATCTTCACAATTGAAAATACCATTAAAATCCATGAATTACCTAAGTGATAAAAGTATGGAATATGACATATTCTTAGAAAATCATTCCATTACTTCAAATTCTATTGTTTTGGCTATGCCCATAAAATTCACTTATACCCCTTTCAATATCTACTGGAGATTTTAAATTCCTATCCACAATATCAATTCCATAAATTTTTAGATGTAATTTGGGTTTGTTTAATGTTTCCCATGTCCTTTTTGACATAACATTCACATCAGCTCATGAATATAGCATTGCTTTTGTGAACTCACGACCTTCAAAATTGACATCTAAATATACTATTGATTTTTTCCATGAACTTTTTTTTTGAAATACAATTTTATTTTTGATTTTCATTTATTTATGTACATGTATTATGTGTATTCCTATTTATTCCAATAATTATAAAATTTTACAATTTTTATAACAATGATTACTCATTTATCATTTTCTCTATTTTATTTAACCCCATCATTTCTTCCTACTTGAAATATGTTTGCTTATCCACTTCCTTCCACTGAGATTTTTCAATTATATTTTTATATGCTTTACTATTTAATCCTAGGTCTTAGTATTGGGTTAGGTTTCCTTATCACTTTTTACATCTCTCCAAGGTGTCCCATTTGGGTTTTTTATTGAACCACTCTGTGTTAGTATATCTATTTTTCCATTGTCTATGGTTATGTCTGTGTTTGTTTTATTTATGGTTTTCTTGTTCCAATTATCTCTTAGCTCTTGTTTTATTTTTAATTTTTCTAATATAATTCCACCTTGTATATAATTTTATGGTTTTTCTCTTTGTTTATGTTATATCTTACCTGATCCTTAACAAACAAGTATCTATTTTGATAAAATAACTAATTATGGATTAGTTAAATATTGATTATGTATGGATAGATGGACTTATTTTATTGTGTTTACTTACATGGAATATAGTATTTATATTCTAAAACTTTATATTTTAGTTCTTGCATTTATCTCAAAATATATATTAAAAAAAATTGCACTTGAATATCTTGGAAAGATGATACAATGGTATTGTTATTAGTTATTGTTAGTTATTTATTTTGCATGGTTATAGTGATAATAATGGAATAAGTATTGTCTATTTGATTGAGGTGGATGTAGTGTTATCTCACCCTCATCTATTTTTACAGTAAGAGCATCATAAAGGAGGGGGTAATATATTTTAGCTATTGGGGGTAGATATAATGAACCCATAACACACAAATGCATGTTTGAATGTTGGAAGGTTGATTACTGGTATTCTATTATTTATTTGTGTGATTATTTTTAGTAGTCTATCATTGTGGTCATAATGTCATGTTATGATTTATTGTGATTTGAATAGAATTTTATTTTAATTATAAACTAATTTGTATTTAGAGTCTTTATTCTGCATTGCTTGTGTAAACCTATCATTCATGTTTATTGAGTGTATCTTTATGTTGATGTATAAAGGTTTAAGTGTTATATTTAATGAGTTATAATTAGAATTTATTGTTTAGATCATTTTTGAATTTGATAAGGATAATGGTATATCATTTTGGTGATTTTTTAAAATAGAGTGAACATTGTCATATTAGAATGACTTGAACATAAGCAAGCCCCTTTTTGGTGGCCCTAGGAACCATGGGGAATTTAAACACAAAAGTGATTTTTTATTCCAATATATCTTAAACCTTAGGAGATGGTAACATAGAGAGTTTTTTTGAAATTTTATAACATTATTTAATATGCAATTTGGTAATTTGTATCATTACCATACATAAACTTAATTTTAATTAGGGATTTCCATGGGTTATTAGTAGAAAATATGATTAGGTTTTGTTGACTTCATCATTTGGAGGAGATAATGATGAATGGATTTTTGGAGTTAAAAACCTTGCATATTTACACCATAATATAAGACTTTGTTGAACTGATTCAACTTTAGTTGGAAGTAAGTACACATATGGTTTTAGTTCAGTTATGAGTTGTTAACAAAATCCTTGGAGGGGATTTAGAGCCATGCAAAAATGTGGGGAAGATAAAAATTAGGAATAAATAATAAATAGGGGAATGGGAAAGTTGGATACATGGAAATGGGGAGGAAAATAATGAGCATCAACAAAATAACTTGGAATGAGTAGTTGGAGGAGGAAATGACTACCATTTTCAGTCAAAATTAGATAAGTGGTTTTTAAATTGAAAATGCATAAAATGTAATTGGTTATTATGATTTAAAATGTGTAGAAGGTTTTATTCATCTTACTACCATTTTTTCCTATGAATTTGTTAATAAAACCCACTTTTATGTGGCTTGTGTGCATATTAGACCTTGGGCATGGAAAATGGTAGTCATGGCCTTATTTCTCCCATATCCACTATTAACCAATTTAGTTTAGAGGTTAAAATTTAGGTGTGTGGTTATTTTTAATTTCATTGTTTAAAAAAAATACATATATATATATATAATAATATCAAATATGTACTCGTCCTTATGGATCTTGGGATGAGAGTTTATTCTCAACCGTAATCCCTAAAAATGAAGACTAGTTGGGAGTAGTACTCAGAGGTTGTTATAATGGCAAGTGGGTTGTTAAATTATTTGTCTTTCATTAATGATTTTTTCCATTTATGTATTTGATTAGAATCCCAAATTTTCCCATAAGGAAACAATGTATAATGTGTGTATGGATATAATAATTAATAGCATGAATTTGTAAATGAATATAGACTATGTAAATATGTTTTTTTAGTAGTTGTTCTACCTTATTATAGTCTCTTAAAAATATATTTAAGGTAATAAATAGAAGGTTTCTGGCTTATATGTTTAATACTCTTAGTTGATAGAATATTGTGGATTGTTGAGCACATTTCTAAAACAATCTATAGGGTTGATGGATACTTTGAACATGTTTTAAGACCTATGAATAAGCTTATATTGAGTTTCAGGTTTAATCAAGGATTTGATAAAATTGACCTTGCATTCTTTTATTATAGCTATAGAAATTCTTTACTTAATTGAGTTGGAGATGAAGTTATGTTGTAAGGCCATATCATATAATGTGTAATAAATATAGGACATAGAAAGGAAGCTACTGGGAGTTGAAAAATAATAATATGATTAAATAAATATAGGGTTCAAGGATACATTTGAGAATCTAATGTGTTAAGGAGTTTTTAATCCTTTGAAGATTCATTTTGAAGATATCAAATTTAGTAATACTTTTAATGTAAAGTTGTTTCGAAGGTAGAATGCCCTGGATTAAATGCATATATACTTATGATTATTTAAGATCATATTTGAGATGGTTTATGTTGATAAATAATGATTTTGGAAATGTTTAATTTAACCTAGATAATTAAGGACTTAGATTTAATAATAAATCATGGTTGAAGTCATAGAGTTTATGGATGAAAATACTTCCATGTAGTAGGGGAATAA
Source organism: Torreya grandis (assembly GCA_037957365.1). Classification (NCBI taxonomy): domain Eukaryota; kingdom Viridiplantae; phylum Streptophyta; class Pinopsida; order Cupressales; family Taxaceae; genus Torreya; species Torreya grandis. The sequence goes on from JARHVA010002831.1 coordinate 1,052,964, forward strand.
AGTGAATATAAGGAGTTATGAATTAATTTTCTACATGGATTGACCTGAGTAAGAAAAAATAAATTAATATAGACCCTTATTCCATTTTGAATATTATAACAACATGCTTTGTTGATGATTACCCATCAGTCCTTAGGGTGTCATTTGAACTATTATGTAGTTAAACATAGAACAAACCTATGATGAGGTCAATATGTTATAAAATAGTTGTGGATTATGTATTATTCTTCCAAACTAAATTAATATTAGTAATATTGATTATATAATGGTTCTTACATATTGTGATGCATTCTATAGGTGGACTATTATTGGTAATTATGTTCATTACAATAAATTTATTATGTATTAGTTTATTTTATTAAAATTAATTATAAAGAGTGATATTTACTTCTAGTTAGTTAGATAGTGTAAGAATTAATTCCAATGATTATGATAGTATCTTTTGAGTTTTACAACTATGTCATTCTTTATGTTAAGGGATGATGGGTGTTCAGGGCTTGAGGCCTTACATAATATCACTCATCCTTAATTAACATGAAGTATATTGAGTTTGTTTATCATAATGTATGGTTGTGTGTGGATTTGACTCAACTTCAGAGAATTCTAAAAATTATAATGAACAACTTTGAACAAAGTAATGTTATACCTGTATGCATTTTTTATCCACTATACTTTCTAGATAACATGTGTGTAAGATTTCATAATATATAGAGTATGTATTACATGGTCTATATCACTATTTCATGTAATATTTATTGTACTACACACTTTTTTTAGTTAATTTCTTTATTTTTGCATCACCATTTTATACCCCTTTAAGAAGGAAAGGGCCACTCTAGTGGGGAGGTGTGCAGGAGACTAACAATATTTGGTTGGTGGAAAAATACCCAGATGATGCTCTCCATATATATAAATAATCAACCATTTTAGATGTATACTCATGGTTATTGTATTGATTTATGTGTTATCTTATGAAGCTTTATTATATTATTATTATATAAAAGTTGTAACTATTGGAAGTTGTATATTTATTATTTGATTATTGTACATAGTAGTGGTTATAATATTTAGTTATTATTAAATTGATACATTTTTGAACTTATTCATTATAAATTAGTTTTTTATCGGTATATTAGATTTATATCCTTTGTTTACAATTCATGCACTATGTATACCTCTTTTGAGGTATAAAATTAAATATTTATCATGCTTAATCACTGGATTAATTAACATAATTTTTGTTTTTCTTTAATTTTAGCATATTAAATTCATATTTATATAATGTGTGAATTATAACTTGATTCTAGGATCATCTCATGAACATTACACTTTAATTACCAATATATTTTTTTAAAAAAAAATACACATTTTTCATAAAGAACCAAGAGTGGTTCTAACAGTTTCCTTCCCTTCATGCAATGCCTTGTTCAGATGTAGAGCTCATTTAATGGAATATTTTAGAGTGTTTATTTTTATACAAATTTTGAAAAATTATGTAGCTTTGGAAAAATTATTTACTCATGTGTGCCCCTCTCATCAAAAAATGTCATTCATTTTTTTTGTAGAGTGCAACTTTATGCCACATCCTTATTTTCCACATTGTAATAAGGGGTCATTTATCTTGTCCACCTTAATATCTTTGAAAATTACTCACCTAGTAAACTTTATACCCTTGGTTTTTGTATCCCCTTTGTAATTATTTACTTGATATCTCCCATAGTATCCTTTGTGGTATATGGTATATAATTATTGCCTTGGTAACCCCCATGGTATCCTGGTATATAGTTATTTCCTTGATGACCCATACAGTATCCCCCATAGTATCCTCCTTAATATCCATCTTTATATCCTCCTTTGTGCCATCCTTAATAGTTATCAAAAAATTTATTGTGAGGTTAAGTAATATTATGTGGTGTCATAGGTGGTTAGTGTGGGGTTTGTATGCGTTGCATGACATCTATAATATTTGTTATTGATGGGGTAATGAGTAATTTTATTTATTTTGTTATCATGATATCCTTATCTTACATTATTTGACATATTTAAATGCCTCTACTATAGGTAAGTTTTATTCTTAGTGTTTGAATATTCCACACATCACAAATATCTTAGTTTTTAATGAGAGCTACTTCCATTAATGGGCACATATTCAGACTACATTGATCATATAACCTAAAATATTTTCATCATATTCTATCATTAAAAATGGGTTGTTGTATTGGAGGTCTCAAATTTATATCATTGGCTTGAGATAATATCACCCTTATAATATTTTCATCATAGGGACATTGTATCTTACTATGGACTTCCTCATAAAACATTACACACCAAATCTTAGGCCATGTTGTTGAGTTTATGGATGAATTATTTGTTATTTTTGGTTTCATTTGTATTTATTATCTTAATTTTAGTTATGATTATTCTTTTTTCATTTTATCAAAACTAATTTGTGTCACTATTTTATTCTCTCTTCTCCATGTTTGTGATTATAATCAATCTTCAATTTCTAATACTTCAGTAAATGTTTGAAATTATTTTCCATCAATGGCTACTCTTAGGTGTTGTAGAAACCCAGATATATACCATTAAAATTTAATTTTTTTAAAAGGTTATATTAACTTCCTTGCTACCTATTTAAATATTTTATGAAATTATTTTATTATTTCTTTATCTCCTTGAATCAATCCTCTCATCTTACTTACACTTTCTATGAGATTGTCTAGATAATATAAATCACTTTTAAAAACATCTTTGATGCCATCCCATGTCTTACTATGAATAGGACTAATTTTAATATACCATATTAATGTATCATATTTTCATGTTCCCATAAAATCAAATAGGTTAACTTAATTTTTATGATGTTATGAATTATCCATTATACATATAGTGAAAAGAGGTGTGCTTACACATCTTTTGTATATTTTCCAAAGATGGGTAAGTTAGTATTTTGAGCTATTTTAACTTCATTAAATTTTGTATTTTTTTTTATTGGCATGGTATTAGCATTCTTTTATTTTAGAGTTAGTTGATTCTTTTATTTCTTCTCTTTTGGTTTTATCAGTGGTACTTGCTGATGTGGGTTTTATGCACACCTCAAAAAAATTTAAATGAGGTAGCCTCTAATATTTATGGGTCTCTATGAAATAGGGTTTAACTTGGGGGCATGATGTTTAGGTATGTGATTAAAAAATGGGTGGTGGAATAATAGGTTGAGCCTGTGGGTTGTAAAACTAGGTTTTGTGGATGGACATGTGGTTTCTAATAAAAAGGGTAAATCACTAGGTGAGTTGGATAGGTGGATAACTATTATATGGTGGGTAGATCTTAAAGAAACTCAAAAAAGAAGGAAGGGTAAAGAAAAAAATAAGGCTATATATATTTGAAAATGAATTTTTAAGGCTATTTATTTGGTGGACAAGTATCTCAAGAACTAGTGTTTATTATTTGTAGCTTTTACACACTCACGAACAAACATAATTAGCATTATGGGAGAATAGATGTAGGATGATTAATGGTCTTAGATAAAGGTTACTCTTCTTATGGATATTTTTACACACTTTTTCATAAGAGGTTATAATTGAGACCAAGAAGTTATCTATGGTAACTATGGCTCACACCTAGAAGACTATATCAAAGGAGATACATCTACACACCTTGGATTATCAATTCAATTTTACTAACTATCTAAATTAATGACATATATCAATCCTCAATAGATATTTCATATATAAGACTAATATTCATTAATAAAACATGCATATTCATCCATAACATTAGCACACATTAGAATTATTGAATCAATATAGAAAAAGAAACTTAAAATTCATTAAAATAGAGAAGGACGTAGAAAGAACAAACATAGTTGCATGACAATCATTTTATTAATTTCTTCGGGTATATTCATTCCAAAATATGACCCTTTGAAAAGAAGTTTCTAAATGTATACAAAAAACTTTTGGAAGGGGTCAACTCATCCTCTAAGTTTAGAACACTTTGATTACATCTTAAAAGACTATTTGATAAGTCTTAATTACATCTTATAGCTTATAGATAATTTTATACATGCAATACGTGCATGTTGAAAAAAACGATTTAGTTAATTACAATATGGACACAACTAGGACTTAACTACTCATTTATAACCTCTACATGCAAAATTATACAAAATTAGCCTTTATGTTTGAGCTAAATTATCTCTTGCCTGATGTTTCTCAAAATTGTCTTTTTAACTATAGTTGTGCTTGTGCTTGATGACATGGTAACTAGAGTTGTACTCAATGATGCACTCACTGATTAAGATGGAGTTACCATTAGAGCTAAAGTGTGAGGTGGTATTGATGTAGTTGTTGTTGATAACACTGTAGGTGGAGTGTATGGAACATAACTAGTAGGTAGAATGTGTGTTGATTTCTTCTTAGCATCCAACTCTTGATAATATTTATATGCCTTAGCATGTTGTGTGTAAATTAAGCTCATGTTTAGAAGATGTGACCTAGTCACCCTACCTATTTTTTCCATCAATCTAGTGTATTCTATCTTTATGGGTCAAAAGCCAACCTGGAGGACTTCTACCTCGATTTCCTTTTTCTTGGTTGTGATCAATTTTGATTCAATGTCCTCTAAACTTAGTCCTTGCAAACTCTATTTGAAGTCATCAAAGGCTTTCTGAATCATCTGATCAAATGCATCTTGGGTTACCAATTTCCCTCTATTATCTTGGATTGTTATAAATTCAATCTCAGTCAAAATTTTCTCTACTTGCTTCTCTTATTTGACTAACTTGTTTACTAGAGCTTCAAAAGATGACACCCAATCTCAGGTCTCCTATTTCTTTATTAAAGCTAGATTCAATGCATTTGATGCCTTCAAAGGGGTCATCAGATCTAGATGGAAAAATTAATTATTAGGGGTATACAATAATAATAAATTTATCTTATTCTCATCTTCCCTAAGAATCTTGAAAAAAATGGTTATTGAATTTACATGGGAAGCCAAATTGACTCTTCAAGAATGAATTGAATCTAAAATTTCATATAGCCTGAGTGATAAATTTTGCACATCCTCTTCAATACCATGAGGTATTAAAATTAATTATTTTTTTCTCTAATATTTTCTAACTCATTTTCAACCTCTAGTCTAGCCATCTCCATTCCCTCATGTATGTTTAAGATTGCCTCAGTATGGGTCTCCATATATGACTTGAGGTCCTCAGTGTTTGGGGACTAACCCTTTTCCTATGTTTCTCTTTGAAAGGGACTAAACCTCTTCCTTTTCCTTCATGATAAAATTTTTACTATAACTATCCTCAATTTTCCTCTTTCTAACCCGCTAGATTGATGTTGTATCCTTGTCAAACAATGAGCTCACCGTTGGAGGTTTAGTGTTCTTTAGAATGAGCCTCTTAGAGACCGAAGCTCCTAACTCCTTAACATAATATAGAAGATTAAGATTCAAAGGATCTTGAGATTCCACTTGTACATGATCTTTAGGATCTTGTTAAATTTTAGAGGAAGGTTTGGGCATTTATGGCTAAATTATTTTAGACTAGTCCATGTTTTTAAATTGGGCAATTAGGTACACAATATAGATTGGTTGCTTTCTTGGGGCCCTTTTAGTCATTACTACTATGGTTGTGGAGATTGGTGTTGAATAAGATAAAGGTGAACCCATTTGGGTAGAGGAATAAACAAGTGGAATGATAATTTGGTTGATAGCTTGAATAGAAAAAGTTATGGTTAAAGGGATGAACACTGAAGGAATAGAAATTGTAGTATTAGAAGATGATGAAGGTGAAGTGGTACTAGGTAGAGTAGCCAATGGGTGTATAAAAAGGAGACTAACAAAAAGTTATTGAATAATAAAAAAATTAGAAAAATTGGTGTAAGGATGGTAGAGACAATTGGTGATGACATCAAAATAAAAAGGCCTAAGGGGGATGTGAGAAGAGGACCCTTACCAGATGACTCACTAGTGAGAGGTACCTTGGCTTTCATTACTTGTAGGCTTAAGACCTTGGCCTGATTTACTTCTTACTCATCAAACTCTTATGTTGGATTTCCTTCTAGTGAAGGTTTTTCCTCCTTGAGTGTTTGTGTAGGTGGGGTCTGAGGTTTATCCCCATTTGGCTTCCTATAATAGCACATTATTGCTATCCCAATTTGTAGAGCTATCATCTGTTGGGGAAGAGAAGGGAGAATCATGTTAGATGTTGGGGTTGATGAAGACATTATTTCCTCTTCATCATATGATTCCAAGTAAATGAACTCAAATTCTTCCCCTTATGTGTTTTGTTCAGCTTGAGTTATCTTCTCTAGCATCTCTTGATTAATTTTTCTCAATTCAATAGTTGATGCTTGAACTAGAAGAACTTATTCTTCTACTTATGCAGAGGTAGGCACTTATTCTTCTTGTTTTTGTTAATCTTGTACTCTAGTAAGTGATTCCTCACCTACCAATTATTCTTATTCATGTGGTTGGTATTGAGCTATGAGTGGACCTTGGGGATCTTGTCCCTCTCTTTTTGGTTGTTGAGATGGCTTACCACTCTAAAAGTTAGAATATCTGCATCTTCCTAGAGGTGGGATCTTAAATTTTACCTCATTGAGTGTGAGAGAGGGTTTAAATTTTATTACCCTCATTAGGTCCTCACTCAATCCTATAGTCATTACTCTTTATTTCACCTCTTCATCATCTTAGGAATTTAGAAATAAAAAATGATGATCAAATGCCTATTATTTGTAAGTAGGCTAAGGGTATGAATCTTATTCTAGACTTTCCCATGAGGGTCCCAATATATACGGGGGAGAGTGGGAAATGTATATGCTTTCCTGGAATTTATAGCTTCCCTAAATTACCTATATATGGTGTATTTCATCCTTCCAATAATTATGTGGGAGCCATGGAAGATAGCCTTATTATTCTTTGTTAATTATTTGTCAATACCATTCCATATTTGGTATGTAATCTCCTATTTAGCTAATTTGTTTAGAAAAAACTTAGGAAGCTAAAGAGGATCCACCTTGTGTACAACAACTAGGATAATAGTGTAGTCAAGGTAGAGCTAATAGTCTCCCACATTGTTAGCAAGTGTTCTAGTGATGTTGGGTGAAATTCTAACCAAAGGATGACTGTGTATGGCCATCCAAACATAAGGGTAGAGATCCTTAAAAACCTTATCTATATTCATAACATATGAATATATGTTCATAAAGGAGTAATAATAAAAATTTAGTTCTTGATAACATTTGGGTTGGGATCCTATAACACTCTATTGTGCATGTATACTATCCACATGAGTATGTCTAATAGATAGGACACCATATAAAAATTTCTCCCATGTGACCTCTTATCCTTGTGTAGGATTTGTTTCTAGAGGCAAGTACTTATTAATTCCCCCAATGCATAGGTGAAATCTAAGGTACTTCATAGGTTTATCAAGGGAACCCATTCTAGATGCATAAAGTGAATGCTTGCATGTCTGAAGAGTCAATTCAATAGTGTCATGTTGACATGGAACCCCATTTTGAATTGGGTAATGGGAACATAATTATTGACATGTTCCTTTATGGTGAATTTTTTTAAGGTGAATCCACCATGCTAGTGCTTATTCCACATTATTGGCCTTCTTCTAGGTAATGCTAGTATGCAAATCAAACATAACATCTAGAATAGGTAAAATCAAATACCTATTAAATGCATCCCCTAAAATATAGATGAATATTATGTTATTATTGACATAATGGAGGTAACTATCATCTACTATCTTTCCCTTAAAGAAGAGGCCTCACATCAAGTCTATATATGGTATAACCTCTAGCTTAGCAGCTATGTAATGTAGGGCCTATCATTTGAATGGAAGCAGGTCCTTTACTAACTATTTATCCTCAGTTGAAATGTCTTCTTCATGTGCAAAGGATTCCATGTTCTCCATAGCTTCTCATAAGGTCAAGTAATTGGGATAGTGAGAATAAAATATAGTGGCATCAAACACTATGTCCAAATATTCAATAGAATCCTTAATAGATAACTTGGAAGGTGTTGAGGGTCTTTTGTATGATCTGGATAAAGATGCCATGGCTAGACCTAGTATGCTTCAATATTTTAAAAATGGTATATAATGAGCTGAATTACATGAATTATAAATTTTATGGTCATAATTAGGCCTTTTGAGATTACTGAAGGTTGAAGTTTACTTGAGCTCTTATAAATTTAATTATGTGAAGTTGGTTGGGGGATCAATGTTAATATCTTTTTAAATTCATTTCTAGTTCATGCACCATTAATCACCAACATCTATGAGCTTGTCACCTTTATTCAATTCAAATTTGACCACCATGTCCTAATGTACATGCCATGTAGGATGCCTTATCATTTGGGGTGCCATGGTGTTACCTTTACTCTTTTTCCATTTGTCATTATGTGGTCCAATAAAGGGAAGTTAAACTTTACCTTAGGGGAAAAAGACCTCAAAAAGTAGAATGTTTTTTAGGAGATTAGTTTTGAAAGATTTCATCCCAAATTTTATAAAATAATAGTTTTTGAAGACTAAGTACTCTTCAGAGAGATCATGGTTTGAGTATAAATAATCTCATAGAAATTTTTGAGACAAAGCTTCCAATGATAATCCTTAAGATAGAACATTTTTGAAATGAATTCTTCAAAGAAAAACTTTTCAAAAAAAAGTTGACAAAGACTAAACTTGCTACAGATAAAGTCCCTGAAGCAAAGCTTCTGATGAAAAGTCTCTAAAACAAAGTTTTTGATATGAAATTTCTCAAAGAAATTTTTTTAAAGAGAAACTTATTGAAATAAAGTTGTTGATCAGAATTTTTTTGAAATAAAGTTGTCGACCAATTTTTTTTTGAAATAATAGTTGCCAAAATAAGCTTACAAAAAAAATTTAATGAAGACTAAACTTGCCTAAGGCCAAATCTCCAAAGTAAAGCTTCTGATGTGAAAGCTAATCTAAATACCTATTATGCAAAGCAATTCTTTCCATCTTTCCATTAATAAATTAGTTTGAACAAGTCCTTCCAAATGGAAATAAGTATACCATAATGTGATTCAATGTTCAAAGTAATGATTTTATACAGATAATAAAAACCATCATAACTCTAAAAAACACATCGATACCCAAATAAAATATTCATATTTCCAAAAAATTAATAGGGGCCCCCACTTTTTAGATAAAAATATAGAGTGGAGTGTGTTAAATAGAATAAATGGTGATTGATAGGGGTGAATACTTGAGAGTTTTCAAGAACCTAGAATCCACGGTTTTACAACCCTAATATCAACCATAAAATCATCCCATAATAAATGATTAAATTAGAAGTGAAAAAAGACTCTTGATAATCCCATGTAACATACTAACTTCACTTACATCTTGGATTTATGTGTGGAAAGTGTTGCTCTTTATCTCTTGTCTCAAGTTTTTAGGTAAAGATGTAGGGGTGAAATATAAGTTTCATTTTGATTGGGCATTAGGTTCATATACATTGGGGAGCTTGAGCATTATTCTACTGCTAGCTAGGCATCCAGAGCCCTAATAGAGAAACCTTTGATCACCTAATCCTTCTTTCTTCATATTTCCATGAAGCATGATACATTGATTTTATTTCATATGTAGGATTTGAATCCTTTTTTATTTTATTTTAAACTTTTTGATTATACCTTATTTATTTTTTAAAAACCTTTTTTTGTTTTTCTTTCTGAATGAAGGAACAAGGTGGCCACCACGAGCTGGTCTTAGTAAAGTTTTGGTTTAATAAAAATGTCCCTATCAACTTTTCCCATGCCAATGGTTATTAACTTAAACAAGTATTAATGTTTTTCATGCATTTAACCCAAGGAGATAAGGAGATATTTATAAGTTTGCACAGGACTATGGGAGCAACTTTCACATACCTGATGAAAACATTAGCTTTATGATATGTTCATGGATAAATATCTCATTAATTATCTAGATTAAGAATTATAAACTATACTATACAACACCTATTGATTTTAGTTGGATTCAAAAAACCTCAAACTATGGTTTGATTATACTAGGGTTGACCAATGAGACTACCATGCAATCAAAAGAAAACTATTCTAGAAATCAATAGAAATACTAAAAGTAAAAGGGATAATATTAAAAAAATGAATTAATATAATAATTATAAATGACTAAAATCAAGAAACTAACTAATAAAGCAAATCTAACCTACTCCTATCTCTATCGATACATTTTTTGTTACTCAGAGACCTCTCTAAATGGGGTAGCCATGAAGTAATGCTTCAAAAACTATCCATTAACTAGATATGTCAAATCATTATCTTGAAGATATTTTAAATGGAATGAAATATTACCAAAGATATATAAAATCTGATATGGTCCTATCCACTATGGGGTAAACTTTTCATGCATTCCTTTTTTCTCATGGGATTTGTCCCATAGTAGCACCAATTCAGAAACCCTTAATGCTTTGAATTTTGCTCTCTTTTTGAACCATCTCTTAACCATATCCTAATGTTTGCTGAATGTTTTCAATATTTTATCCCTATAATCTTACATTTTGATGATATTTAGCAATCTAGAGTTTGTTTTGTCATTGGGCTCCATATATTCTTGCATAAATTGATACGTTGACAATTTCAACATGATTGGGAACATTGGCTATTTATCATAAACTAGTAGATATGGTGAAGCTTTAAGGGACTATTTGTACCTATTCTGGTCTAACCAGAGTGCATATTTCAATAAGAGATACCATTCCCTAGGTTTATTTACAAATAAATTCATGATAACATCTATGAGTTCTTTTTGGTTGATTCAACCAATTTATTCCCTTGTGGGTAGTTATTGGAGGATGATCTAATTTTAATTTGATATCATGGTCCCATTTAGTGAACTCAACTAATTAAAATTTTAGCCTATTATCACAAACCAAATAGATAGGGGTGCCAAACCTAGTTGTTATATGTTCTTCAAGAAAACTTATCATGTCTTGGGCTCTAGATTTCTTGGTGGTTGGTACCTCAATCCATCTAGTGCAATAATCTATAGTAGTTAGCACAAATTTATGTCAAAATAAGGAATTTAGGTTTATAATAGCGCTAAAGTCTAAGCCCCATTGGGTGAATGACCTACCTTCAATCACATGCTCTAGTGGCATTATTGTGTGTACCTTTATTTTTGCCAAAACTTGTCATTCATGGAACATCCTTATCAGCCAATAATAACCAATTATAATTATTTTATGGGTTGTAATATTTCTATATGGATGGCCACTACCAATGTTTTGATATAAATTATCTAATATTTTTTGAGCTCCTCCATGTGACACACATCTTTAAAAAATGCCTTCATAATTCTTACTATAGAGGACTCCTTTCCTAATCATATAAAGAGTAGTCTTGAGCTTTAAATATCTCTTTTCCCTCTATTGAGTTCTTGGGGGCATGTTCCAATGAGTAAGAATTGAATAATACCTGAATACCAATCTTCTTTGGAGACTCATGTTTGGCATACCTTTTCAATGGTTATGCATGGATCTGGTTCAATCATTAATTGAATAATGCCTTATCCTTTGATGATCTAATTAGGTTTTATTTCAATATAAAATTATTGTAATTTTGCTATCTATTTTCCTCTATGCTCCCTAAATTATTTATGTCCTAGTGTAAGGTTAACAATAGTATATGGTACTATGGCAATGGTCTTATTCCTAAGAATGTAGTGCCTAAACTTCTTAACCACCTTAATAAGACTAAATATTTATTTGTTGATCAAGGAGTACTTGAGCTCTACATATTTTAAGTTAGTACTCATAAATGTAATATGATGTTCACTTTTTTCCATTTTCTATGTAAGTACAGTAGCAATAGTATGTTTAAAGGCAAATGAGTACATGAAAAAGTCTTTAGTGAAATATAGGCTTACCAGCATGGGGCTTATAGAATAGCCTTATTTATGTCTTGGAAGGACTTATTAACTTCAAGTGTCCAACCCACTTTGGCATTATGCTTGAGAATTAATGTTAGGGGTCTGACAATCTCTGTAAATCTTGATATAAATTTATTTACAAAATTTATCTTCCCAAAGAAGGATTTTAACTCCTTTTTGCTATTTAGAAACATTGTTTTTGAAATTCCCTAGATCTTGTCTAGGTCAATAGTGATTCAATCCTTAGTAATAATGTGTCTTAGCATCTTGCCTTTGGTAATGCCAAATATACTCTTCTTGGGATTAAGTGATACCCCAAACTTCTTGCACCTTTCAAAAATGGACTAAATATTATCGATATGATCAACTCTATTTTTAGACAAAATAGTGAGATCATCCATGTATATATTATGCACTTACCTATTAGTCTCTAAAACTAATGATCTATTGCTCCCTATAGATTATCTCTAACATTGATCATCCAAAAGGGCATTTGATTGTATGCATATGTTCCCCATTTCATAGTAAATGTTACTTTCATCTTATCCTCTGATTCAACTAGTACTTGATTATAACCTAAAAATCCATCCAAAAAAGACATAATTTTAGATCCAATCATAATTTTTATTACCTCATCTAAAGAGAATAAATGATAATTATCCTTCTCCAAATCTTTATTCAGATTCCTTAAGTTGATGTCAAGTCTGATCTCACCACTCTTTTTCCTGACCAAAACTAGATTGGCTACCCAAGTTGAATGTCTAATAGAAAAAATTATCCTAGCACTTAGAAAAATTTCCACTTCATTCTGAATCAGTGGTTATATGATAGGATTAACCATCCTTTGCCTTTGTATAAATTTCTTATGATCAAACTTAAATGGAATCATATGGGTGATAACTCTAGGATTGAATATACTCAACTCATCATAGGTCAATGAAATTACATATTTATACCTAATAATTAGTTTTTTAACATTTTATATTTCTTTTGGTGTGAAACTTAAGCCAATATTGATGAAGTGTGCATTCTTTTCATCACCAACATTTTTTGTGCTAAACCTTGGGTTGCTTTTGTGATTGGGCTTGAGGATCTATATCGAAGGTCCTTTTTAGGGTGACTATACCCAATGGGATATCATTATAATTTAGTTATATAACACCTTATTCATCTAATTATTCATGGCATATGTGGTTTCTTTCTTCATCATCAATTATTTGATATTTGAATTGTCTTGAATTTGTTAAAAATTAGATAATTTATTGGTCATTGTCAAACACTTGAAATTTTCAACATTGTCTGGTATTAAAGGATAAGGTACCAATGTAATGGATAAATTATAGAATTTTGACTCCTATAAGGAAGCCAAATTCACTACTAAAATAGCCAGTGATAGATGGCTCCATTTTATTCTCTTAAGGTAACTACTATGCTGAAAGCTTTAAATGATTCAATTAGATCCCAAGATCTATGCTTGTATTTATTTCAATATGATATAAATGTATTGATATTTATTTTTAACTAATTAGTTCAAAATATTTATATACTAATAATTCTTTGACACTTTTCTTGAGGGTAAATTGTAATCCCAAAATTAGGGCTTCGTATTCTACTCTATTATTGGTACATGAGAATTAGAGCCTATATGCTACCAACAATTTCTCTCCTTATGGATTAATCATACTGATACTGACACATGATCCTTGTTTGGATCTTACTCCATCAAAATGGAGGGTCCATAAATTGAGAAGTGACTTGATTTGCATTTTGTGCTTCATGTTTTGTGGTAAATTTATAAATTCCAAGAATAGAAGATTTATAACTTACCTCTTCATTAGTGGTATTATAGTCTATAATAGGATGCTTCATCCTTGTATTTTTATCAATCTTGATCTGATTGGATATGCCTCTCTAAGGTAGCCATATATGTGAAAAGTACATGGAAAGATATCCATTTAACATTTTTGACTAATCTCTACTGAATATTAACCCATACCCTTTAGGAATATCCACTACCAAGGTGTCAATAGGCATTTATATTGATGTAGGATCATCTTCACAAGTTTGAGAAGTGTTTTCAAGTTATTTGGTAGAGGTTTTAGTGTCTATTTATGGTTAAATCAATTTCCCTCCAAAATTAGGTTGCTTAAATATTTAAATTTACGAATATGCTCTTTTACCTTGTAATAAGGCCTAAATATTTTATAAAGGCCAAATGGTTATGGTTTTTTGTCAATTTTTTTTAAAAAGGCATATTATAGGTCAAAAAAAAATATTTGATCAAGATATATCTTATTAAGATCTTGTTTTGTTAGAAACGTTTGTTAGCCCTATTCTAGGAGTTGGTTTGCATGAAGCTAAAATAGGAAAACATTAATTTGGTTTTTTTTTGGATTATAACTTGGTTTTTTTTACCCAAGAGAAGGAATATGAAGTAATAGATTATTTATAAGGATACAGAAATGAAAAACTATCAACTTTGGTGTGTTTTATTATCACTTTTCTATAGACTACCTACACAGAACATACAGGGCAACAAGCTCATAAAATGATAGTCAACTTTAAGGATTTGTTTCATCCACTATGAGTGCCTAGGGTTATAGAGTAAGGTAAAATAAGACAAAGATTTTTTTTTTAAAAATTCTTGACAATCAATGGTTTGTTTTGTAGGTTAATTTCTATGCATACTGGCCCAAACTAGGGATTCGTAGTATAACAAATGTGTACAATGAAAAATTGTCAATTTTTGAAATTTGTGAACTCTCCATACATTATTTCACTATCTTAAGTTTCAAACACTAACTCATTAGGTAGGTTAACTTTAAAAACTCTATTAATAACCTAACCTTATAGGTCTGTACAGACTATCATAATGATGTTTTGAGGATAGTATAAGGTTGTAGGTTGATCAAAATTAATGTTGAATAATATTATTATGCATATTTATACCTTTTGTGACAATTTTGATCCTTTATTATACTCAATTCTCTATCTCACCACCTAAATAGAGCCTTTGGAGGCCTAATTAAGTCTGTTACAATCTATAGAAGGACAAGTCCATACAAAGAAGTCATACTCTATTTTCTCATATGTTATTATAATTGTTAATGGGTACTCAGATCACCTATCTATTATGTAATATCAATATTATAAGGGAAAATATGGAGGAAGCTCAGTCAAAAAAGGCTATAAGCCTTAAGCCTCCCACTAGTATAATATGTTTTTATGACCTCTTACACTTTCTCTTATCTATCAAGGGGTTTATGTAGGTGTAACTAATATGTGATAGTATATATAGTTTGTGTACAAAGTATCTAAGTTTGTATTTGAATGTGTAAACCCTTCTTCATAGTTTCATGTCTTAAACTCAAGTGAAAATTCATGTCTTATGAAAATTCATGAGTGTAACAAGTGATTTATAATAAGGGAAGGTTTTATATAGTTTTATGTGTGTTTGTAGGTGATTAGAGGTTACACCAATTTGGTATCAGATCACAAAAGGATTGTGCACAATCTAAGATCTAAACAAGAGAAGAGAGTGACTTGAGAAAGAGAGGCAAGATGGCCATGAGAGTGAGAAATAGAGGCATAGATGGTCGATGGAGACCAACTAGACCAATGATCATAGTAGAAGAGGTCAAGAATCTATAATTTAGGTTTCAATACCTAGAGATGGCTCAAAGAAGAGGCACTATCATGGGAGAAGTTAGTGAAGGAGAAGAAGAACCACCAGATGATGAGTTGGTGGTAGAGGATGAGATAGCTAAGGAGAGGCTAATCAGAGCCATTATGAAGGTGAGTGCTAAGCCAAAGATGGAGGTTCTAATGTATGAAGGTAACCTAAATGTGGAATATTTTAATGATTGGATCAAAGCATTAGAAAAGTATTTATAGTACGAAGGGATAGAAGAAGATGATAAGAAGGTCAAGTATGCCATGACCTGGTTGAAGAGCCATGTATCCCTATGGTGGGATGGAGTACAAGAAGAAATAAGGAGGAAAGGCAAGATAAAGATCAGAAGTTGGGATATAATGGTGGTAAAAATTAAAGGTAAATTCATGCCCTTGGATTACCAAGAAAATATTTTTAAGTAATTACAAAATTTGAGACAAAAGGACATGATTATAAGAGAGTACACTAACAAATTCTATAGGCTAACAATCAGATCAGGACTTATTGAGGATAATTTGGAAAACATATCAAGATACACTAATGGTTTGAAGTTTATCATCTAAGATTAGATTAGCCTACTCATTCCCAAGACAATTGAGGAAGCATACCAGTTTATTTTGAAAGCTGAGGAGAAGATTACAAGGAAACATACTTCCTTTAAAAGGGGAAGAGGTAGATAAATTAGAGGAAGATGATCTCAAGGAGTTATAAGGAAGCTAGAAACATCACAAGAGGAATCTAGAAGCTCACAAATTTCAAGATGCAGTTATGCACCAAGAGGAAAGAGGCCATATCAAGGCTATCAAAGAGGGAGAGGAAGATTTATGGGAAAATGCTTCAAGTGCAACAAGTATGTAGGCCATAGAGAATATGAGTGTCTAGATAATGTTTATAGAAGCCATGAAATATTAGTACATGTAGCCCAAGGTGAATAAGAAAATTAAGTACCAACAATAATCCATGAGGATGTACTAGAAGGTGAGTCTCTTTTAATGAAAAGAATCTTGTTAAAGCCTAACAAAAAAATTGTAGAACCACCACAAAGGAAAAATTTGTTTAGTATAATGTGTAACATAAAGGTAAAGTGATTTAAGGTCATCATATATAGTGTAATTATAGACAACATAGTTTCAATTGAGATGGTGGAGAAACTAGGCTTGAAGAAGGAGGTGCATCCTACACCATATCAAGTCTCTTGGCTACAAAAGGGACACAAAATCCTAGTAAGTGAACAATTTAAAGTGTATTTTTAGATTTTAACACATAGATATCAGATTTTATGTGATTTTATTCCCATGTATGTATGCCATATATTGTTTGGAAGGCCTTGGCAGTTTGAGAGGAGGGCCATGCATGATGGAAGGAACAATACATACATGTTTGAGAAGGATGGGATCAAACACACACTCACACCATTGAAATAAGAGGCTGATGATATTTTAGGAAAAAAATATAAGGTGTTTATCATGGGTGGTAATGATTTTATACACCAAATGAAGAAGGAGGTAAACTTTATTGTGATTGGTAAGCCAAGAAGTGTAGTCACTAGCACCAAGTTAACTATTTTACCTCTAGAGATTCAAGACATGTTGAATGAATAAATTTATAATATTTTAAATTATTTTACTAATTAATTAACTCAATTTATGGGTATTATCCATCATATATACTTGATTCCAAGTGTCAATCTACCAAACAAGGTTGCATACAGGTTAACACCAACAAAGAATGAAGAGATCAAGCAACAAGTCCAAGAACTCTTAAACAAAGGACTAGTAAGAGAGAGAGTCTAATCCATTTTTATATTCATATATTTTTTATTTATAAAAAATATGGGAGTTGGAGGATGTGTATATATTCTAGATCAATCAACAAGATCACTATCAAGTATAGCTTTTCATTGCCTAGAATTGATGATTTGCTTGATTGTTTGAGTGGAGTTGCATAATTTTCCAAGATAGACTTGAAAAATGGATACCATAAGATTAATATAGGATAAGGGTATGAATGGAAGACAACCTTTAATACCAATGATGGACTCTATGAGTGGTTAGTCATGCCATTTGGGCTAACCAATGCACCAAACAACTTCATGAGGTTGATGAATGAAGTGCTCAAGGAGTTCAATGGTAAGTTTGTGATAGTATATTTGGATGGTATTTTGTTGTTTTTTAAAACTAAGGAAGATCATTTGAAACATTTTAGGATGGTGTTGAGTAAATTACACAAAGAGAAATTGTTAATCAATGTGAAAAAGTGTAGTTTTATGAAGGCAGAATTGATCTACTTAGGATTTTTGATTTCAAAAGAAGGTTCAAAGATGGATAATTAGAAGATAAAATCCATAATTGAGTGGCATACACCTAGGAGTACCTTTGAGGTAAGAATATTTCATGGTTTGGCTAGCTTTTATAGGAAGTTCATAAGGAATTTTAGTGGGATTGTTGCTCCAATGATAGATATAATCAAGGGTGATAAAAGAATTTTTTTTAACTAAGGCTATTAGTAAGAGTTTTATATTTTTAAAAAATAAGATAACTAAAGAAACAATCCTAACCTTACCTGACTTTAATAAACTATCTCAAGTGGAATGTGATGCTACTGGATTTGCCATAGGTATTTTCTTAAGTCAAGATGGAAAACCCATAACATACTTTAGTGAGAAAATAAGTGATGATAAGAAGAGATATTCGGCCTATGATCAGGATTTATATGCTCTTGTATAATCTTTGAAGAAGTGGAGGCATTAGCTTTTTCCTAAAGATTTTGTTTTGTTCATAGATAATTATGTTTTGTAGTTCATTAACAATCAGAGTAAGTTGAGTCAAAAACATGTCAATTGGATTGAGTTCTTACAAAGTTTCACTTTTAATATTAAGCATAATAAAGGATAATCTAACAATGTTGCATATTCTTTAATTATAAGGAGTCTAATCATGAATGAGTCTCAAGTAAGCATCTTGGGATTTGAAGAGTTGAAGGAGATGTATAAAGAGGATCCAGACTTCAAGGCACCATATGAAGCTTGTATGAATCCAGTAGGGTCTAATAGGATTCCTTAAATAGAAATCATGATTTAAGAATGTATTTTGTTCAAGGGAAGCTAACTTTTCATACCCAAGAGTTCCATGAGAGAAAATTTTCTAAAGGAGAAACATAGTGGTAGCTTGACAGGACATTTTAGGCAAAATAAGACACTAACACAATTGAGTGCTCATTACTATTGGCCAAATATGAATTTTTATGTCAAGAAGTTTGTTGAGAGGTGTAAAACATGCCAAAATTCCAAGCGAAGTAGTTAAAACATAGGTTTTTACTAGCCACTACCCATTCCCAATAGCCTTTGGGATTTAATAAGTATGGACTTTATACTTGGGTTGCCAAGAAATCAAATAGGTCATAATTCCATATTTTTAGTGGTTGGTAAGTTCTAAAATATGTCTCATTTCATTCCATGTTCAAAGAAAAGTGATGCTACTAACATATCCAATCTATTCTTTCAAAAGATTATAAGGTTGCATGGGCTCCCTAGGAACATTATTTTTGATAGGGACACCAAGTTTATTGGGCACTTTCTGAGGACCTTGTGGAATAATTTGGGAATACATTTGATCTTTATGTTAGTGTAGCATCCACAAACTGATGTGCTAAATGAAGTTATCAATAGGAGCCTTGGAAACATCTTGAGGAGTATGGTAAATATGTAACCAAAATAATGGGATATTTTACTTACAAAATATAAATTTTCATATAATGATTCTCCTAACAGAAGTAAAATAATGATTCCATTCCAAATCTTGTATTAAATTCATCCTATAGGTGTATATGAGCTAACAAATCTAAGCAAGATGGAAGCAATAAGTGTTGATGTAGAGGAGTTTGCCACTACAATGCAAGATTTGATGAATAATTAAAGAATACTATTGAATAAAGTACCATCAAATACAAGTTAAGAGATGATAAAAATAGGAGAGAGGTCAGATTTAGTGTGTGAGACCTATTTATTTCCCACCTTAGAAAGGAAATATTTCATAAGAGGGAGTACAATAATTTAAAAGTGAAGAAAATTGGTCCATGCAAGGTAGTAAGTAAGTTTTCCAACAATGCCTATGAGATTGAACTACCAAAAGGGATTGGAATCTATCCAATATTCCATTTTGTACACCTATATCCATATAAAGGTGAAGAGAAATGAACTGAAGATTCTGAGATGGAAGTTGATAAAGATTTACAAAGGAAACAACAACTACCCAAAGAAGTGTCAAAGGAGATTGAGAACATTTTGGACAAGAAAGTGGTGTGAAGATAATAGATAGAGAGTATCTCCAGTACTTGATCAAGTGGAATAAATTATTAGCTGAAGATGCGATATGGTTGACTAAACATGACATCCATAACTTAGGTACAAGCATGGAGGAGTTGATGAAGAATAATAACAAGTGAATATATATTATTTTTCCCCTTGGGATAATGATGTAGGAGCTTATTAAAAAGTTTTAGAAGTGTTTTCAAGGTCTTTGGTAGAGGTTAGAGTGTCTAGTTATGGTCAAATCAATTTCCCTCCAAAACTAGGCTGCTTGAATATTTAAATTTGCAAATATGCTCTTTTACTTTGTAATAAGGCCTAAATATTTTATAAAGGCCAAATGGTTATGGTTTGTTGTCAAAAATTGTTTTATAATTCATATTATGGGTCACACAAGTCTATTTGAACAAGATATAGCCTGTTAAGATCTTGTTTTATTAGAAAAGTTTGTTAGCCCTATTCCAAGAGTTGGTTGGCATGAAGCTAAAATAGGAAAGCTATTGGTTTGGTTTGTTTTTTAGATTATAACTTGGTTTTTTTGACCCAATAGGAGTCATATGATGTAAGATATTATTCATAAGGAGATGGAAATGAAAAACTAGTAACTTTGGTGTGTTTTCTTATCACTTTTTTGCAGACTACATGCACAGAACATACAGGGCAACAAGCTCAAAAAATGGCAGTCAACTTTAAGGATTTGTTTCATCCACTGTGAGTGCCCAAGGTTATAGAGTAAGTTAAAATAAGACAAATACAATTTTTTTTGAGTCTTGATAATCAATGGTTTGTTCTGTAGGTTAATTTCTATGCATACTTGCCCAAACTAGGGCTTCTTAGTATAGAAAATGTGTATGGTGAAAAATTGTCAATTTTCTAAATTTGTGAAATCTCCATACATTATTTCACTATCTTAAGTTTCAAAACCTAAATCATTAGGTAGGTCAACTTTCCAAACTCTATTCATAACCTAACCTTATAGGTCTACATAGACTGTCGCAGTAAGGTTTTAAGGATGGTATAGGGTTGTAGGCTGATTAAATTTAATGTTAAATAATAATATTATGTATCTTTATACCTTTTGTGATTTTATCCTTTATTCCACTTACTTCTCTATCTCACCACCTAAATATATCCTTTGGAGGCCTAATTAGGTCTATTACAATCCATAGAAGGACAAGTCCATACAAATAATTCATACTCCATTTTCTTATATGTCATTATACTTGTAAATGGGTACTCTGATCACCTATCTATTTTTTAATATAAGTAGTATAAGGGAAAATATAGAGGAAACTCAGTCAAAAAAGGTTACAGGCCTTAAGCCACCCACTAGTCTAATACGGTCTTATGATCTCTTACACTTTCTCTGATCCATCAAGTGGGTTTATATAGGTGTAACTAGTATGCGATATTATATATAGTTTGTTTACAAAGTATCTAAGTTTTTGTTTTAATGTGTAAACCCTTATTCATAGTTTCATGTCTTAAACTCAATTGAAAATTTGTGTCTTGTAAAAAGTCATGAGTGTAACAAGTGATTTGTAACAAGGGAAGGTTTTATACAGTTTCATGAGTGTTTATAGGTGATTATAGGTTACACCATATACTATAGGTTATAAGGCAACCTAAATTATCACATCATTAATCTCTCCCAATATAGGCACTACTATTTTATCTAGCTATGGCACAATCCTATTGGATGGTTTTGGTGTTAAACCAAGCTTTTGACAAATGGAATTTGGCATTACTATTTCTAAAGATCTAAAATATACCAAGAAATTATGTATATTCTTTCCAAATGCTTGAATGGTCAATAAAAAAGTTGAAACTTCAGGATTGCTTTTGTATATAACATTCATGTTTAGTTTTCTTGGACTTTTCTACAATAGACTTACCTATGATGGACTTCCATAAGAGTTCCTTGTACTCTGTGATTTGTGTTAGTTCATGAAAGAGTGATATTGGCCTTAATTTTCTTCATATCCTCAATAATATTATATCTTCCTTTATTTTGTTCCTCTCTATGTTAAGGTTGATCATTCCCTTTAGGGGGAGGAGGATTATTTTTAACTTTGGAATTTGGAGGGATAACTAAACTATTGGGAGGAGTAGAATTAGTAAACAATTGTTTATTCCTCATATTATAATTATTCCTATTAAAATGCTAGAATTCTTTCACTTCTTCATAATTATCCTCTAGGATATTTTCATCTTCACTAGGGAAGGAGGACTCATAAGTCTCAAAGACCATAAATGAACTTAAAGGGCCAGATTCATGAGGGAGATGTGGAGGATTCATCATTTGATCTTGTCTAATCATCTCTATTTAGAATATTTCAAAGGCTTCACAAAACTCTATACAATCCAACTTTTCATGTTGTGATGTGTTATGGAGCCTACACCAGTTGGGCAAAGCCATTTCCATGATATTGATTTCTATCAACTTATTAGACTGTTGTTTTGAATTTTTAGTGGGCCTGTTGAATCTTGAAAATCCAAAATTCTAGTTGTAATTATACTTATTGGTATTACCCATCCTCTTTTGCATATTCAATAAAGCATTACTTATCTTCTAATCCATTCTTTGTATATAATCCAATTTAGCTTTATTGGAGTCAGAACCCTAAGTGACTACTACATTGGTGTGATCCTAATGTTGATTCTTCTAATGGCCATTCCTTTGTGTTTTATTGTTCAATAAATCATAATTTTGATTCATTGTTTGATGTGTCATGAGAGGTACAATATATAATTGATTCTAATTAAATGTGGGGGTGTTATAATTTGTGCATGGAATTGTATTCAAATATGAAAGTCCATTATTTAATGTTTGACCTCCTAAATTATGAGGGCTAAGTTATGGATTTATATGCTTGTTGATGTTAATATCTTCTTATAATGACAAAGCTAGAGTATTGGTAGTGATAACTCTTCATAAGAACACTATAGTAATGGGATCCAGGGCATTCTTGTATATCTTGAGAATTATATTCTCATCTAGATTATATGTAACATTCAATCGAGTGTCTATCTTCTATAATCTTGCATTGAAGACTTGGATTAACTTGTTAGGTTCCATTTTCATGCTAGTAAAGAGCTAATATATCAGAATTGGATTAGTTTCTTGTTCAAATTGTGAAAGGAACATATTTTGACACTTATTCCATGAGGTGATGGAAATTTCTTGAAAATTGAGATACAAATCATAAGAAGAATCTTGTAGTGTAAATGGAAAAATCTTGCATGCAACATCCTCATGGATAAAATTCATTAATCTCAAGGTACAATTGAAATATTTGATATGTTTTTCTTCCATCCTCCCACTTGATGGGGAGAAGGTAGGAAAATACTTTTTTAGATTCCTTAGTAGATCATGTTGGTCCCTAGGGATGGTAATGGTGTATTTGATTAACCAAGGTTGAGCTATAGGAATATTGATAAGCGGGACATTTATTATAGAGGAAGGTGTTTGGGCTCTATATATCTCAGGGATTATAGGTATGGGTCTAGGCCTCCTAGAATTTCAAAATGGTGAAACCAAAAGGATGGCTTGGGATATAGACCTTATTAATCTATAAGGTGCCTTCGTAATGAATAGACCCTATTTATTTGGAAAACACACAAGTGGGCCCTCATTCTAGTGCCAATTTTTTTTATTTTGTTGTTGATGTGAATTTTATACAAACCTCATAAAGTTTTAAATGAGGTAGCCTCTAACATTTTTGGATCTCTATGGAATAGGATTCTACTTTGGGGTAGTATTTTTAGGTATATGGTTAAATTAACTAGGTGGTGGAATAGTAGGTTAAGTCTATGGGTTATTAAACTAGGTTTTATGGATGGATAGATAGATTATAATAAAAATGGTAAACCACTAGGTGAGTTGGATGTGTGGAGAACTATTAGATGGTGGTAAGATATCAAAGAAACTCAAAAAAGGAAATAAGGGTAAGACAAAATATAAGGTTATATGTATTTAAAAATGAATTTCTAAGGTTATTTCTTTGGTGGACAAGTATCTCAAGAACTAGTGTTTTCTATTTATAAATTTTGCACACTCACAAAGAAACATGGTCAGTAGTCTTGGAGAATTGGTATATGATGCTTAATGGTCTCTATTTTCACTTGGATTTTCACCCTTTGAGGATATGTCTAAGCTCTCCTCAACTAAGTGGCACAATGGAAACACCTTTAGACTTGTGGGTAGCATAATGATGAGGTGAATCTCTAGGCAGGGCTAGCTCCCTTGATGTACCACTTTGGATCACTAATACACCTAAATTTTTTTGGGGGAGCAATAGAAAGATAACTGAAATAAAACTATCCTAAGGAAGGTGATACACAAAATATATTTATGACTTCCAACCAGCTACATGTTACACATGAAATCAAGAGGCTAACCAAACATACACTTCTCTAATCTGCATCTTCTCACATCAATATTACATTATGAGGTTTGGATGAATGTTTTGGATATGAAGGAAAAGACAAGAGGAATTTAATGGAACTATTGAATAGATTAACTCACTCAAACTTTACACTTCCTATAATACTTCACATGCCCTACAAGAAGAAGTTTTCCAACTACAAATATGATACTAGAATGAGACAACATGCTAAGGAATCCATAGTCTTCATTAAGCAAGATTTAAAATTCAAGTAAAACACACTAATAATATTCATGAAGAGGTAAAAATTATTATTATTATTGATAAAATGGTATGCAAATGAATAGGGCTTCACCATACTCAGGTGGAACATGAGTTATAATGGCCAAAATAGCTAGTTCTTATAGAATTTGAGAGAGAGAGAGCATAAGAGAGAAGTCCAAGGGTCATAAGGACACTTGTAAAACTAATATAATTAGTTAATTATGCATGAAAAGAGGATTTTAGATGAACCATGCAAGTTTAGGAAGCACAAATGTCTATTCAAGTCATAAAACTCATGAAAAGTGGCATGAATCTCCTCATTTTGGCTCAAAAACTTGCCTTCATGATTTGGACCTATTTGAATGTCCCAAAAATTATTAGGGATAGGTATTATTATTGGAATTAAGGGGATTGATTTTATACATGCCTTTCCATGCATTAGTTATAGGCTTGGTCATCTAAAGTCATCTGGAAAGGAGCCATCATCATTGGTAGTCCAAAAAACTCTTCCTTCATGCACCCTGCACACTTGGCCTAAAATTTGGATTTATTTTTCCATTAAAATACATGGGAGGTAGTAGATGACAATTTTAAAGACCCTAAATGGCCGTAGAAGATCTCACATGAAGTTTTACACCCTTCTCACTAGTGTGGTCACTATACCAATTTTAATTGACTAAGATGAAGCAACTAGTTGAGGCACTTAAGAATTATTTCAAGGAATTAAATTAACATGGGGAGTTATATTAAGTCTCAAAATTTCCCCTCATGTGATTGGAATCTCTTAGAATCTATTGAAACTCGCATAACACATAAAATAGTCAAGAAAACCCTATTTGTACCATGTATATAAATATTTTGTATAACTAATTTTGATGGTAGGGAGCCTGACTAAGTCCTCTACAACCTCCAATCATCATTATAGATAAAATATTTCATTTTGGTGCATTATATCTCTCATTTCCTCAAATTGGTCTTTATATGGGTTTAACAAGGGTTTTGAGCAATTTTTGTCCTTAAGGTTTGTTCATAAAGTTTTGATGTTGGAGTTGTATAAAAATTCAACTAATGTGATGTTGAATACCCATGGCCTCCATGTAAATACTCCAAGAAGATATGAACCTCCAAAGTTTCTCTATCGAGTTTGATTCCCCACTTTGCATAGGTCCAACATTGGTATGAGATCTAAATTAAGTTCCTCATGATTCATATATATATATATATTTAAATATTTAAAACACCTAGGGTGACCATATAATAATTCTCCAATAGGCTAATAATCATATCTCATGTGAAAAGTGAAAGTAACTTCCCATTTGGCTTATAGGCCTAAATCTTACCTAGTAGGTCTATCTACACTCTTATGGTTTAGACCATCCAAATACATTTATTTGCATATAAATAGTTTAAAAATGTCTTAAATTATCCCAAAATCATTCCCAAATGGATTATAATTCTCTTATAAGGTTGCAAGTGAAAATGACCTTCCATCTAGCCTCTAAGCCTAAATCCTGCTTGACATAATTGACTACAACACTAAAGGTTTTGTGTATTATATTTAGTTTCTACCATATTTTTAAGTTTTTTCATGTTTTTATGGATGTTTTAAACCTTCCAAACCTTTATTCATTACTTAACTAGTCCTTATCTCATATCTTTACCTTTCCTTCCTAGTACTGCAAGGTTTTACTCATAAAGGGAGTACCCTTTATTTGAGACAAAATAGAGGGCACTCCCCATATGTTATCAAAAAAATAAAGGTTTAAGGGTATTATTAAAGTTTTTAAGATACCATATATAAAAAAAATCTCTTTATCTAATGGCTAGATCCTCTAAAATCACCAAAAACCAAAACAAGCCTGCCAGGCAAAGACTCTGTGCAAGGTTTCAAGACATGGACTGTATGTTGTAAGTTTAGAGTCACATATTTGATTGTTTTCCATGATAGGGGGAAATATTTAGGTCATTTATATCATTATTAATGTTTCCATATGTTTTTTCATCACTTTAAATCTTCACATATACCTTCCCATAACTTGAACTCTCAAGATTGTGTTTTATCATTTGACTATGTTTTTTTTTTCAATATACTGCACCTATAGGTGATCATGTGTGGCTTGACCTTGGGAAAAAAGTTAAAAAAACCCTATAATTCCCTTAGGTTAATTTTTTTTTTGATTTTATTCATTTTTTTCATCTCATGCTTTATCAACACCTAGACATGTCCCTTTATGCTCATTGCCTACTGATTGTATCTTTACCCTTAGGGTACTATACCTATAAGTGACCTTCAGTATTTTGACCTTGGAATATTGAGTAAAACTTTATTTAATACCTTATTAGTCATTTATAATATTTTTTTAACTATTTTTTCACCTTTATGCCTTTTCCACATCAATAAACTTCAAATCTTTCTCTCTACCCCTCACAGTCAACTATAGTTGACTGTGTGAGGCCTGGAGGTGTAGATTTCTCCTTGGATGTTAGTTATGATGTTTTAAAACCATCCTTGAAGATTTAAATTAAAATATAATATATATAATTATAATTTTCATGCTTTAATTGATATCCATCACCAAGGTATGTATTCTAATCTCTATAGTGACCCTACAACCAGCCTATAGGTGTTAATTTTATGATGAAAGAGACCTATAGGTGGTGTTCATATGGCCTTATCTTGCATCCTCACTCCTATAGGTAACCATTTTATCCCCATTAAGATCATTTTCAACATTTAATTAAAACTATCATGGATTAGTTTTTTATATCACCACCTTGAGAAGTGAGGACACTCAATCATCAAAATCATGTAGACAACAATGAGGGAAATGAGTGTCCAAGTAGCAACTTTGGGTCTCTTAATAGTTGTCTTACAATAGGTCTCTATCATTTATCTTTTGAAAGGTGAAATACCTAATTATATGGTTAAAAATGAACACAATATTATGCATCATAATTATTGACAATCCTACCATATGGCTCTACCAAAATAGCCTTAGGCCTTTGTTTTGTAGTTTTGGGGAATTAGGTCCCTGAATTGGTCATTTGATCTTTTCAAGGCAATTTACACCTTTATTTTAACATTTGAAATTTAAAATAGGTATTAAATTTTTATTACACACATTATTACTTAAAATATGGTCCCATATTGTGCTCTAACACCTCTATATGACATCTCCAATTCTTTGTCAAGTCACATGTAGGTGTGTATTCCATATACAGGCAGTAAATGCAAACTTAGACAATCTGCAAGGTGTATGAGTTATAATAGAGTTTTTTAATTTAAAAAAGGTTTAAAGTGGAATATTTCATCAAAAAATATATTTTTCAACTCAGATACACACTTACAACATGATTGACCCTCATGAGGTACCACCTATAGGTGTATGTCAAATTACTTGCAGGCAGGGAGCAAGATTAGTGTGATGGCCATAGTATTTGGCCTTCAAAGGGGTTTTATATTATTTAAATTACTATAAATAAATTCTCCTCATAAATAATCACATGAAAAAATTTCCAATAACTTCTTTTCAACATGAACTCCTTGTTAACACATGTACATGTTCATTAATGGTTGCCTGACTGGTAAGTTGCATATGACTACAAACTCATGGAAATTACCTTGAATAATGAAATTTTAAAATTATATGGAATAAATATAATATTTAAAACATGTGAAATTTCCTATCACAACCCTCTGAAACCATGAAAAAGCATGAAATTTTTGAAAATGGTGAAAAATTGCCTATAACTCAAAAAGGTGTATCTTTTTGAAACTTTGATGTATTTGACCTATAAAAACACCTTTAAACATTAAAATAAGAATTTAAATAATATTATAAGGTATAAAAAATCATATGGAGTCAACATCACCATCTGGTTCATACAAACTTTCCCAAAATGGAGCAAAACCTATAGGGTGCCTGAAATAACAAGCAGAAAAACATAGTCAACTTCATGAGGATGGTTGATAAAGAAAAGGCCACAATTATTTTAAATATTTTAATGTATCTAATTTTAATACCACATCCTAAAATAATTTTACCTAAAACCTCCTCAGCTATCCATACTAAACATAAACCTGCTGGTCACTTCTATATGTCTAGGAAGACAAAGAAGAGCATAACGGTTTTGGATCAAAAATGACACTTATATAGCATGAAAATAATTTATATTATTTTTATGAAGATGAATATGAATTCCATGACCTTACCCCACATGTCACACTTCCCCATGAACTGTACAAGTGCCAAATTCACCTTTTTTAATTGGTTTCTTGAATTTCAGTTAAACAACCTATAATATTCTGATGTAACTAACATACCTAATATTTATACTCAATTTTTGGATTATTTAAAGGAAAATGGGACACATGGTCACCTTGGTAACCATGCCACTTGCATTTATGACCCATAAAATCCCATTAAATGACCCAAAATGACAAATAGATTAATATGACTAAGACTACGGCTAATATAACATTAAATAACATAAATTTAACTATAATACACCCCATGAAAAGATAATATACCAAATAAAACATATATAATTCAATTTTTTTACCTATATATGCCCTAATTTGGCATACAAGGTCAAATTTGGTTAATAAATTAGTGACTCATAGGGGTAGTATGCCTAATATACTAACTAGACCAATAGCCTTATTAGTCCATTAGATTAGGGATTCATATAAGGTCTAAAACACATAAGATTAATTTTACCATTTACCATAATCTTGACCAAGACATGAAAACTAATTACCTCAACCACATAAAACAAAGGACACACATAACCAAAGCAAACACACTAACAAGACACACATTTTCTCAAGGCACTTAGGGGAATAAAAAAAAAAAACTATTATGCACAAATAGAAACTAATCATACCTCATTTATAGGGTCAAAAGGAAATTTTCTTTAATCCTCTTCTTCAAGAGGTGAATCATAGTACCAAGAATGTTTTTCCTTGAATTGGATGCTTTGTAGATCAAACCTACTTTTTGACACCTCACTTGATATGCTCTCAAGCAAACTATATTCAAATAGGTCTCCTATGTAGATATATTACTCTTTAACTTGTAAACATACCTCATACTACTACCCAATCTTCATCTCATGATCAACTAGTATCTTCTTGGTAGGCATGGATTTAAGAGAAGTGATTTCTTGTTCCTTAGAAGATTGAGGTCAATAGGAGCTTGTACCATCCTTCAAGAGATGATGTGTTTCTCCCAACTAGTTGAGAGGATGATATACCATATTTATGATTTCAAACATGTCATCATGAGATTCATATACCTATTTGAAGGATAAATTTGAAAGGTTACCTTTTCTTTGCATACTCACTTGAGTGCTAAGGCTACCTTCTCCATTTGTGATTAGCTCATATCCTCCTTGAAAAGGAGTATATACTAATAAAATAATTTAAAAAAAATTGTACAAAGGCTTATTAATTAATTTTTCTTTCCCATCCATGATATCTTTCATAATTATGGAAGAATCAATGACCGTTTCTCCTTCTTTGGCAAAAGGAAAACATTCTTCCTCATCAACCCAATCTAAAGATTCAACACAAGAGACCACCTCTTCTTTAGCATTTAGAACCTATTGAGGGATCTCAAGTTTCATTTCATCTGCCAAAACATGACTTTGGTTCTCAAGGGTTTAAATATCTTTCATCTCCTTCTTTGTGATTCCAAGACTAGGCATCTTGAAGTCATGTGACTTAGTCTAATGAGGCTGCTAAGGAGCTAGAATTTATTCAGACAAGAGTTTTAAGTTTTTATCAACCAAATTATCCTCTTTAGGTTCCCATAACATATTTCCATCAATTAAAATATTTATAGGATGAGGACAAGATGAACTAGTTGGTGGAGGTGGCACATAGAACTCAAAATCAGATTATGAGTGAAATGTAGGGGATTATTTTGGAAGCTCTTGAGGAAGGGGAGGTAGACCTTGGGCAAAATGGCTTGGATTTTTTCCTTAAATTTTAAAATAACTTAATTTGAATATAATTGGGCTTGAAAATTATCTTGAGTAAGGTTATATGGGGTGTGTTTAGGCTAGGAAGCATATCTCATGTGAAAAGTGAAAGTAACTCCTCATTTGGCTTATAGGCCTAAATCTTGCCTAGTAGGCCTACCTATACTATTGTGTTTTAGACCATAAAATTTAGTTTATTTTAATTTAAATAGTTTTAAAATGTATAAAAATATCTTGAAATCATTCCCAAATGGATTAGAATGCTCTGCCAAGTTTGCAAGTGAAAATGACCTTCCACTTGGCCTCTAGGCCTAAATCCTACTTGACATACTTGACTGTAATCCTGAAGGTTTTGTGCATTTTATTTAGTTTTTCCCATATTTTAAAGGTTTTTAATGTTTTTATTTATGTTTTAAAACATTATAAACCTTTATTAATTGCTTAACTAGTCATTATCTCATCTCTTTACCTTTCCTTCCTAGTACTATATGATTTTGCTCATAAAGGGAGTGCCCTTTGTCTGAGACAAAATAGAGGGAAATCCCTCTATTTTTTGAGAAAAAATAAAGGTTTAATTAGATTATTCAAGTTTTTAATAAATATTACACAAAAAATTATCTCTTTATTTAATGTCTAGATCCTCTAAAAGCACCAAAAACCAAAACAAACATGCTAGGCAAAGACTATGTGCATGGTTTCAAGACATGGAATATATGTTGTAGGTCTAGAGTCACTTATTTTATTGTATTACATGATATGGGGAAATATTTAGGTAATTAATATTATTATTAATGTGTACATATGTTTATTTATCACTTTAAATCTTCACATACCCCTTCCCATAACGTGAACTCTGAAGACTATGTTTTATTATTTGACTGTGTTTTTTTCAATATGCTGCACCTATAGGTGATCATGTGTATCTTGAACTTGGGGAATTTTTTTAAAATAACCTATAATTACCTTATTTCAGTTTTGTTTTTTCTTGGATTCATTTTTTTCATCTTATGCTTTACCAACACCTAGACATGTCCCTTTATGCTCACTTCCTGCTGACTATATCTTTACCCTCAGGGTATTGTACCTGTAGGTGACCTTGATTAGTTTGAACTTGGAATATTGAGTAAAAATTTATTTAGTCCCTTCATGGTAATTTAACATATGTTTTTACCTATTTTTTCACCTTTATTCTTTCTCCACATTAAGAAACTTCAAATCTTGCTCTCTACCCCTCACAGTCAACTACAGTTGCCTGTGTGGGGCCTATAGGTGTAGATTTCTCCTTGGACTTTAGTTATGATGTTTTAAAACCCTCATTGAAGATTTAAATTAACCTATAATATATATAATTATCATTTTAATTCTTTAAGTTATATCCATCACCAAGGTATCTAGTCTAGTCTCTATAGTGACCCTATAGCCAACCTGTAGATGTTAATTTTGTGATGAAAGAGACCTGTAGGTGGTGTTCATCTGGCCTTATCTTGCATCCTAAATATTTTAGGTAACCATTTGATCCTAATTAAGATAATATTAAATATTTAAGTCAAAATATCATGGATTAATTCTTTACATGACCACCTTGAGAAGTTAGGACACTCAATCATCAAAATCATGTAGACAATAGTGACGGAAATGAGTGTTCAAGTAACAAATTTAGATCTCTTAAAAGTTATTCTTCCATTATCTATCTATCCTTTATATTTTTAAAGGTGAAATAAATATGTATATGATATATAATTAAAATAATATGTTCTTGAATTGATCATTTGATCTTTTAAAGGTAATTTACACCTTTATTTTCCCATTTGAAATTTAAATAAGGTCTGAAATTTTTCCTACACACATGATGAATTTGAATAGGATCCCATATTGTGATCTAACACCTCTATATGGCATCTCTAATTCTCTACCAACTCACCTGTAGGTATGTATTCCATATATAGGCAATAAATGCAAACATCGGTAGTCTACAAGGTTTATGACTTACAATAGAGTTTGGTAATTGTAAAAAGGTTTAAAATTGGATTTTTTCATCAAAAAAAATATTTTTCATCTCAGCTACACCATTATAACATGATTGACCCTCATGAGGTACCACCTGTAGGTGTATGTCAAATTGCTTGCAGGTAGTGAGCAGGATTGGTGTGATGGGCATATAATTTGGCCTCTAAATGGTTATAAACTTATGTAAATTCCTAAAAATACATTATAAGAATAAATAATCACCTAAAACAAGTTTAAATAACTTTTTTCAATGTGAACTCCTTGCAAACACCTGTACCTATTCATTAATGGTTGCCTGATTGGTAAGTTGCATATGACTGCAAAATCATAGAAATTACATTGAAGAATGAAGTTTTAAAAGTAAATGGAATAAATATAATATTTAAATCATGTGAAATTTCCTATAAAAACCCTCTTAAACCATGAACAAGCATGAAATTCCTAAAAATGGTGAAAAATTGCCTACAACTTAGAAAGGTGTATCTTCTTGCAACTTTGATGTAATTTAACTATCCAAACACATTGAAACATTAAAATAATAATATATATAATATAATAAGGTATAAAAAATACTATGGAGTCAACATCACCATCTGGTTCATATGGACTTGCCCAAAATGGAGCAAAAGGGTGCATGAAACAATAAGCAAAAAAACATAGTCAACTTCATGAGGATGGTTCATAAATAAAAATACACATTATTACAAATATTTTAATTAAAATTAAGGTATATAATTTAATACCACCTCCAAAAATCTTTTTACTTGAAACCTCCTCAGTTGTTTGTACTAAGCACAAACCTGCTGGTCATTTTTGTATGTCTAGGAAGGCAAAGGAGTAGAACAGTTTTGGCTCAAAATTGGAACTTAAAAAACATTTAAAGAGTTTATATGAGTTTTAATAATTTTAATAGTATTTCCATGACCTTACCCCATGTGTCACACTTCCCCATGGGTCGTACAAGTGCCAAATTCACCTTTTTCAGTTGGTTTCTAGAATTCTAGTTAAAAAACCTAAAATATTCTGATGTAACTAACATCATTGATAGGTAAACTGACTTATTGGATTATTTAAAGGAAAATAGGACACCTAGGTACCTTGGGAACTATGCCACTTGCATTTATGACCCCTAAAATCCCACTAAATGACCCAAAATGATAAATAGATTAATATGACTAAGACTAAGGTTAATATAGCATTAAATAACATAAAATGAAGTATAATATGCACCATGAAAAGATAATATACCTATTAAAACATCTATAAGTAAATTTTTTATGTATAGGTTCCCCAACTTGACTTGTAGGGTCAAATTTGGTCAATAGTCCCAACTGAAAGTTACTCTCTTTATGGCTATTATTGCACACCTTAAATAAGAGGCTACAGTTCAGACAAAGAATTTATCTATGATAAATATGGCTCACACCTAGAAGACTATATGAAAGGATATATTTCTACACACCTTAGATTATCTATTTAATTGTTACTAATTATCTAAAATTAATGACATCTATCAATCCTCAATAATTATTACACATCTAATACTAATATTCATTAATAAAATAATCATATTCATCCATAGCATTAACACACATTAGAATTATTGAATCAATATAGATAAATAAAATTCAAATTCATTAACACAAAGATGGGAGAAGAAAGAACAAACATAGTTACATGACATTCAATTTCTTGATTTATTTCAGTATATTTATCCAAAACTTTGACCCTTTAAAAAGAGAGTTCTACATGTATATAAAGAACTTGGGGAATGGGTCACCTCATCCTTCAAGTTTAGAACACTTTGATTACATATTAAGAGAAAATCTAATAAGTCTTAGTTACATCTTATAGCTTATAGATAATTTTAGACATGTAACATGTCTATGTCGACAAAATTGACTTAGTTAATTAAAATATGGATGTAACTAGGACTTAACTATTTGTTTATAACTGTTACATGAAAAGTTTTACAAAAATAGCCTTTATGTTTGGAATAAATCATCTCTTTCTTGATGTTTTTCAAAAAAAAAATTGGAACTATAGTTGTGATTATGCTTGATGATGTGGTAACTAGATATGTACTCGATGATGTGCTTATTGATTAAGGTAGAGTTACCATCAGAGCTAAAGTGCGAAGTCACATTGATGTAACTATTATTATTGGCACTATAGGTGGATTCTATGGAGAAGAACTGGCAGGTGGCATTTGTGTTGATTTCTTCTTGCCATACAACTTTTGATAATATTTATAGATATTAGTATGTTGTGTGTAAATCAATCTCATGTCTAGAAGATGTGTCTTAGTCACCCTACCTTTTTTTTCCATAAAAATAGTGTGTTTTATCTTGGTGGATTGAAAGATAACTCAAAATACTTATGCCTCAATTGCCTTTTTCTTGGCTATGCTCAATTTAGATTCAATGTCCTCTAAACTTAGTCCTTGTAGACTCTAGTTAAAGCCATCAAAGGCTTACTAAATCATCTAATCAAATGTAGCTAAGGTTACCAGTTTCCATCTATTATCTTGGATTTATATCAATCCAAGCCTATTCAAAACTTTCTCTACTTATTCTCTTATTTGTCCAACTTGTTTACTAGAGCTTCAGAAGATGACACCCAATCTTAGGCATCTTATGTCCTTATTAAAACTAGATCAATGCATTTGATGCCTCAAGAGGGGTCATCAGGTCTAGGTGGCCAAATGCCTTATTGGGGGTGTATAATACCAACAAGTTCACCTTACTCTCATCTTCCCTAAGAATATTGAACAATATAGTTATTAAATTTACATGGGGATCCAAATTAAGTCTCAAAGAATGAATTAAATTTAAAATTTCATACAGCCTAAGTGTTGCATTTTGCACATCCTATTCAATACCATGAGGGACTCAAATTACTTATTATTTCTCTCTGAGAGTTTCTAACTCCTCTTCAAGCTCTTGTATATCCATATACATTCCCTTAGGTATGGCAAAGATTTCCTTAGTATGGGTCTCCATATAAGACTTGAGGTCCTCGATGTATGTGGACTGATACTTCATCCTATTTTGTCTCTTTGAAAGGGAATAAACCTCTTCCCTTTCCTCCATGATCAAAATTCTACTATATTTATCCTTAACTTTCCTCTTTCTAACCTACTGAATTGATTTTGTAGCCTTGTTAGACAATGAGCTCACCATTAAAAGTTTAGTGATATTTAGATTTGGCCTCTTAAAGGCCAAATATCCTATCTCCTTATCCAAATATATAAGAGTGAGCTTCAAAGGATCTTATGGTTGAGATTCCACTTGCACATGCTCTTCAATCTTAGGT
This sequence comes from Torreya grandis, assembly GCA_037957365.1. Classification (NCBI taxonomy): domain Eukaryota; kingdom Viridiplantae; phylum Streptophyta; class Pinopsida; order Cupressales; family Taxaceae; genus Torreya; species Torreya grandis. Next base: position 1,088,831 of record JARHVA010002831.1, read on the forward strand.
TTAGTTTTAGAGGAAGGTTTGGGAATTTATGGCTGAATAATTTTATACCAGTCTATGTTTATGAATCAGGGCATTGGGTGTAAAACATAGATTAGTTACTTTCTTGGGGCCCTTTTGGTCATTACTATTATGGTTGTGGAGACTAGTGTTGAAGAAGGTAGAGGTAAACCCAATTAGGTAGAGGACGTAATAATTTTAGTGATAGGTTGGTTGATGTATGGAATGGACAAAGCTATGATTGAAGGGATGGACACTAAAGGAATGAAAATTTTAGTAGTGGAGGTTGAGGAAGGTGAAGTGGCACTAGGAAAAGTAGCCGATGGGTGCATAAAAAAGAGACCGATAGAAAGTGCTTGAACATGAACAAAAGTGGAAATAATTTGTGCAGGGATGGTTGAGATAATTAGTGATAAAATCAAAGGAAAAAGGCCTAAGGGCATGTGAGAATTGGACTCTTACCATATGACTCACTGGTGAGAGTTACCTTGGCTTTTAATGTTTCCAAGATTAAGACCTTAGCCTACTATAATTCCTCTTCATCCATCTATTATGTTGGTTTGCCTTCTAATGAAGGTTGTGCATCCTTGATTTCTTGTATGGGTGGGGTTTGAGGTCTATCCCATTTTGGCTTCCTCTAATATAACCTTGTTACTCTCCATATTTGTGGAGATGTCATCTATTGGGAAGAGAAAGGGGAATCATGCTAGATGTTGGGATAATGAAACTATTGTTTCCTATTCATCAGATGAGTCCAAGTAAATGATCCCAACTTCTTCCCCTTATGTGATTTTCTCAACTTGAGTTAGATCCTATACTAGATCTTGCTTAACCTTTATTAGTTCAATAGTTGATGCTTTAATTGGAATAATTTTTTATTCTACTTGTGTATAGGTAGGCACTTATTCTTCTTCTTCGTATTTATCCTATCTTCTAGTAAGTGATGCCTCACCTATCAATCACTCTTACTACTATGGTTGGTATTGAGCTATGAGTATACCTTGGGGATCTTTTACCTCTCCTTCTAGTTATTGACATGGATTTCCACTCAAGAATTTGTAATATTTCCATCATCTTGGTGGTGGGATCCTATATTTTGCCTTATTGAGCATGAGAGAGGGTTTAGCTTATATTACCATCAATAGGTCCTCACTCAATCCTATAGTTATTGCTATTTTTTTCACTTATTCATATCCTTGGCATTTAGAAACATAAAATCATGATCAAATGGCTCATGTTTATATGCAAAGGTAAGGGTGTGAATCTTCTACTAGACTTCCCATGAGGGTCTCAATATTTATGGGGGAGAATGGGAAACACATGATTTTTTATCATTTATATATTCCTTTAATTGACTCCATATGGTGTATTTAATCATCCCAATAGTGTGTGGGAGATATGAAATGTAGGATTCTCATTCTTTATCAACTCTTCATTGATGTCATTCCAGATCTAATATGCAATATCCTATCCATCTACCCTATATATAAAATATTGAGCAAGATGAAGAGGATCCACATTATGGCTAGAAACCATGATGATGGTTTACTTAGGATAGAGACATTAGTCTGTCACATTATTGGAAAGTGTTCTGGTGATGTTATGTGAAATTCTAGACAAAGGTTGACCATGGATGGCCATCTAGACCTTGGGGTAGAGATCCTCAACAATCATGGCTATGTTTTTGACATATGATTATATGGGTACAAAGGAGTAATAATCACAAATTTGGTTCTTCATGACATTTGTTTTTGGATCCCATAGGAATACATTATGCCTATATACCATCCCCATGACTGAATATAATAGATAGGACATCATATAGAAGTTTCCCCCATATATACAGATATCTTTTTGTAGGATTTGTTCCTAAATGTAGATGATAATTAATTCCCCCAATACATAGGTGTGCTCTAAGGTACTTAATAGGTCTATCAAAGGAACCCATTTTAGATTTAGGAAGTGGATGCTTACATGGCTAAAGAGTCAATTCAATAGTGCCATGAACATGTGGATCCCCATTCTAAATCATGTGATGGTAACATAATTCTTGACATGTTCCTTTAAAATAAATGTTTCTCTAGGGAGAAGCCACCTAGCCATCATGCATTCCACATTGTTTGACTTATTCTAAGTAACTATAGTATGTAAATCAAATGTAACATCTAGAATGGGTACACTCAAATACATTTTGAATACATCGCCTAAAATGTATGTGAAAGTGGTGCTATTTTAGATGTATTGGAGGTAACTTCCATCTACTATTACTCCCTTAATAAGTGGCCTTCTATAAAGTCTATGCATGGAATAACCTCAAACTTAGTATCTACATAATGTAGGGCCTATCATTTAAATGGATAGGTCCTTTACTAACTATTTATCCTTGGATAAATTTTAATCTTCGAATGTAACAGAATTCATGTTCTCCACAACTTACCATAAGGTTGAGTAATTGGGGTAACAACCATCAAATACAATCATATAGAAAATTATCTAAATACTTAGTAACATCCTTGATAGATAACCTAGAGGGTGTCTAGGGTCCTTTATATGACTTGGATGATGATTCCATGTATGGACTTATTATGATTCAAGTTTTATAAAAGGGTGTATAATGAAATGAATTACATGAATTGTAAAGTATTCTGGTCGTAATTAGGGTTTTTGATATTGTTAAAGGTTAAAGTTTACTCGAGATCTTAGAAATTGAATGATGTGAACCTAGCTGAGGGGCTTGATGTTAATAGTATTTTTCATTCAATTTCAATTTATGTGTCATTAATCACCAACATCTAAAAGTTTGTCACATTTCTTCAATTCAGATATGACTACCCTATCATAGTGTACATGCCATGTACAATGATTTGTCATTCAATATTGCATAGTGTTACCTTTCCTCTTTTTCCATTTGTCATTATGTGGTCTAGTCAAGGGAATTCAAACTTTACCTTCAGGCCAAAAGATCTCAAAAATTAGAATGTTCTTCAGAGAGATTGGTTTCAAAAGATTTTATCCCAAAATTTTCAAAACAATAGTTACTAAAGACTAAGTACTCTTCAGAGAGATTATGGTTTAGGTAGAAGTAGTCACATAGAAAGTTACTAAAACAAAGATTCTAATGAGAATCCTTCTAATAGAAAGTTTTTGAAATGAAGTCTTTGAAGAGAAACTTACCAAAATAAAGTTTTTAAAGACTAAACTTGACGAAGACAAAGTACATGAAGCAAATCTTCTGATAAAAAGTCTTTGAAATAAAGCTTCGAATGTGAAATTTATTGATGAAAAGTCTTTGAAGATAAACTTATTGAAATAAAGTTTCCAACCAAAAACTTTCCAAAACAAAGTTTCTGACTTGAAAGTTTCTAAAACAAAGTTGTTGAAGACTAAACTTACCAAAGGCAAAGTCTTCTAAGTAAAGCTTCTGATGTGAAAGCTAATCTAAATACCTATCATGCAAATCAATACTTTCCATCTTTCCATTAATATAATAATTTGAAAAAGTCTTTCCAAATAGAAATAAGTATACCCTAATGTGATTCAATGTTCAAATCATCAAGTTTCTACATATAATAACAACCATCATATATCTAAAAAATGCATAGATACCCATATAAAATATTCATATTTCCCAAAAACAAATTGGGTTCTCACTTTTTAGAGAAAAATATAGGGTGGGGTGTGTTTAATACAATAATATTGATGTTTCCTTATAACTTTATTTATGCCTCTATCTCATGGTAATTCTATCTCAAAGTAACTTTTTCCTAACACTTATTCAAAATATCTCATTATTCCTTATCTTCTTAAATTCCTAGTCTTATGTTTTTATATCTTTTTATTAACTCTTTTTCTATGTATATATTATTATTTTTTGAAATTTAGTTTTAATTATTTTGGAGGGTCACTACATAGGTCTAGGTCACTTAAAAATAAGGAATGTAAGATATTTCCTAGGTCAACTCACCAAATATTTATAATAATGTTTCAGTTAACCATCCAATTCACCTTAGATATATAATAAACATAATGCCATGGGTAACCATCAAATTCTAATTTTGGAAACTACCCCATGATATCAAAAAAGAATCTAAATGTTAGTTGGCCATACTAACTAATAGCTCTAGTTAATTAGGTGCAATATACCACTAAACTATAAGCTAGTCATCCAATTACACCATCTGATTGCATCATTCAAATGCACTATTTGGTTGAACTATTTAGATGTACTATTTGGTTTTATAATTCAATAGTGTTTTTCTAGTGCATTTGAAAAATAGTAAAAAAAATGTTTGCCTCTCCTCTTGGTGGATTTTCCACCACACATCAAATTTACCATGCCTTAAAAATAATTATCCATAGATTTTCTAATGAAATCGAATGGGTTTTTTTATAAGGGCTCTTAAAATTTACCTTGGTTAGAATAAGTTTGTGTGCATAGTATGTGTTTCTTGCATCCATATTTTTATCTATTTATAATACTCCTATCTTTATTTTTAGTTTTGGTCTTATCAATGTTATTACTAAATTATTTGTTATTTTTTATTATTCTTCAATAGTTTTTGTTTTTAGTTATATGCCTCCTTCCTTCCTTTCTATGGTAACCCCACTTAATGTTTCCATTATCTATTCTATTTTTAAACTTAATTGTGTCATTATCTCATATATTTCTTTCTTTCTTTCATTCTTTCCTTTTCTTTTTACTTTCTCTTATCTCAGCTAATTTTTATTTTTTTCTTATCATTAATCCTTGATCTAATATTTTGTTAGTTTCCTCCATACTTTATTCTTGTATTTATCCCCTATCCATCATGTCTTTTATAATTTAATAACCATGTCTCCTTAGATCCCCCTTTACCTTTGTCATCCCCTAGGTGTATGCAATGATAAATGCATCACATCTATAAATCAATCCTAGTTCAAAGAAGATATATCCTACTTACACTTCCAATTGGAGATACATTAGATAATTGGGTTCATGACCAATATGGATTTGCTAGATCTAATGAGGGGATCTCTTACCAAAATAATATCACTAGTAGGGTTTTAAAGCCTCCAGTCAAGAAAAACTATGCAATAAATCTACCTAGGTCCTATGTTGTCATATTCACTATACTAGTAACAATTAAAGTAAAAATCTAATCTAGTGCTCACCAAAGCTTGTGGTACAAAGTAGGGGAAATAAATAATAAAAGTAAACATACATAAGATACATATACTTATGTTAATGTATACATAATCCTAATTCATGGAAGAGAAGTTTAAATGCATATATACTCTTACAAATGAGGAGCAAAGTTAGAAATACTTACCTTTGAAAATGAACCCATTGAGCCTCAATCTCTCGCTTGGCCAAGGTGATTCATAAGAGGTTTATATGATATGTAAGGATGACAAGGATAAATAATATCTAGGATACACAACCTATTAATGCATCCAAAAGACTTGTCTATAAGACAAGATCTGTATCTTCAAAGAAAGTATGAAACCCTAAGCTTGTTCCTCAATTAAAATGGTGGATAAGTAAATGTGCAATATATCTTACTTCTTTTGTTCTCTTAGAAAGGAAAAAATGATTGTGTTTATATAGGTGGATCTAAACCTAAAACCTTTCAAAAATTTTGACCAACAAGGTCAACTCAATCGACCTAGTATCATAATTGACAAAACATCAGTAGGTTATGGCTAGGTCAGCTAGGGGCCAACCTAGACCCTTAATAAGTTTTGTCAATTAAGAGTAAAAGGTTGACATAGTTGACATAGTCATGTAAACTATCAAAAAGGGTTTTAGGTTAGGAAAAGGGCTACTGAAGGTGATAAAAGGCTAGAGGAATGTGCAAAAGAGGAGGACAATCTTAGGGGAATGGTTATGGGAGCTATTTGGATTGGTAACAAGTGGAAATAAAGGATAACAATTTAGTGAATCACCAATGGTATACCCAACCCTTTCTTAGTACACCCCTTAAGGAATGTTCTTAGAGAGATTGAGAATTGATGGGTTCTTACAAGATAGAAAGCATTAGTAATTGATAAAGTTTGAAAATATTATGTGTATACAAATGCCCCACTCGAAGCTCAACATGTGTCACTCAAGTGTAATAGGGGATGGTACTTCAAGAAAAGAACACGATGACACATAATTTTGATGCTAATTGAAATAAGAAGAAAATAAGATAAATGAAAGGACAAAATTGAAAAACACATACCTTCACTTAATTTAGTGTTGTAAATAAAGAAGGAGATGTGAGAAATGTGAAGGCATCCAATGTGAGAAACATTAGGTGAACCTATATAGATTAGCACAAAAGAGTGAAAAATAATTTTTTTTTACAACATATGAATGTAATAGTTAGAAATCATCTCTATAATATCAATATTCCAAAACTTTTTATGGTTCATAAAATGAGTTAGTAGAAAAAAATATATGATCGAAATAAGAAATCTAATCATAAATTTTTGAAGGGTAAATATTTTGCAATAATAAATATAAATAGGGTGAAAAAGAATTTATTTGATATTATTGACTAAGAAAAATAGAGTTATAAGAAACCTAGAGAGAACTTAGAGATATAGGATGGTGAGAAGACAATTGAGATGAGGAGGATGCACAGTGGTCGCAACAAGTGCAACATAGGTAAGCAACTAAGATTTTTTTTTTTTTTTTTTAAAGTTTTTTATTTGAAATTGAGTGTTTTATAGAAATTTGTTAATTAGGCCAAATCTAGATACTAGAATGAATGCTAAGAATTTTTTATGGACACTAGGGATCAAATGGGGTACTCAGTAAGAAGGGGTGAGAATAATAAATGCCTAAGGCATTTATTAAAATTGGTCAAAAAGTCATTGCATTGAAAGAACAAGGTCGACTAGGTTGACTTAGTTGGTAAAATTTGTTTTTTGAATGGGTAGACTTAGTAGGTCATGGCCGACTTAGTTTGTTTTGGATGAGGGTTGACATAGTACTACATGGTGGACGTAGTATGTTTTCTAAGTGGTTGATATCGTAATACTAATGGAAAAATAAGGTTGAATTAGTTTTTTAATTATAAGGTGGCTAACTTAGTACTATATGACTGACTTAGTTATTTGCTAAGTGGCTGATATAATAGTGCAATGAGAAAGATGGCCAATATAGTATTGTTAAGACATAGGGTGGCCAAATTAGTACTAAAATGGTCATTGTAGTTTAAAAATAAGTTAATTTAGTAATAAATGAATTAATTAAGGCAAATTAGTTGATTTTTATGAAATTTGAAAGAATGTATTTTTATTATGAATCACATGAAGGTCTAATACATCTTTTGTTATTTGATTTTTATAGAGGTGCTAAAGATTTTGGTGATTAGTGGATGATTTATGGCTACTTGATCTATTAGAGTGCCTAACAGATGTATACAGAGCTAGATTGGTCACATTGGGATTGGGAGGCATCATGGAGATGCAACGAGTCCTATTGAGTACTAATCTTATGGTCATGTTCCTAGGAGCATAGGAATGTTTGACCAACACATTTAGATGGGTGGTGGATGGGGATACCATAAAGGTTGGTATCATATTGGAGGATGTCCATACATTGCTTGGATTTTTTTATAAGGGGACACTAGTGATCACAAGGATACCAAATAACTAGGAAGAGAGATGAACACTAGCTTAGTGGGTGATGTGCTCAGATAGGATTTACCTAGGACTGAGGGTGAACTTGTTTAACATGTATATTGCATAGATTATAGATATTCAAAATGTTATGATAGGAATTATGTTAGAAAAAGTAATGTGTCACAAGTTGAATGACAAGGTACCGTTGTATGCGATAGCCTTGTGTCAATCTATATTAGATCAAGGAGAACTCTATGACTTGGGTTCTATCATTTGGGTTTAGATCATGCATCATATGTATGGGATGCTATCTAGAGGGTAGAATACCATGGGACTAGTGGTATTACTAAGTTCTTAGATATATAAGAGGTTATCAATGTATTAATTAGCTAGGTTACCCCTTGTGGTTGATGATTGATTGCCTCAAGTTTTGAGATAGAGATATGATTAGGTGGCATAGGTCATGCCCACATGCTAGTGTTGTAGATGATCACATGAAGAGAGATCATGTGGAATAATTATGTGCACATCACAATAATTTTACTGAGTTGGGTGACTATGGCACCAGGTTAGCATGAGTGCAGATCATGAGCCACTACACCTAGTGGGTAGAGCCACATTTAGTGGTAGGGTTGTTAGGATAGTTTAAAGTCCCTCACCTAGAAGCTCCTATAGTAGTGCCTACATTTTAGTCTTAGCATGTGAGAGAGCTGAGGGGGAGAGGGGGAGGAGGAGTGTTAATAAAGAGATTAGAGATTAGACTATGATATGTGAGACCATGGAATGGTTGATCATGACATATGGCAATTGGAGAGGGTATGGACATGGATGTAGGAGTACCATAAGTACCATAATTAGCACCATAGTAGGAAGAACAATAACCACATCAGTCACACTACTGATGGAAATGATAGTGATAAGAGAGAGCATAGAGGGTGGTCATCTAGGATGACCTATTAGTCAACCTAGGCTAGAGCTGGTTTATAGAGGCACCACTAAGGAGAGGCTTGAGACAGGCATGGGTGGTGACTTCAGGGTTTCTTTTAATTAGGAGGTGTTTCATATACAAGGTACTCAAATAGTGAGATGATGGAGAGACCATGCTTGGTGGATGAGTAGATAAGGAGATGGTGATTGATGACACTAGGATAGGCAATAAATGGTTGTAATTTTTAGTCTTTGATATAGAATACTAGTTGTATAGATAGATTTTGAGATGTATATGTGATCTAATATATATCTAGTTTAAATTTTGTAGATCTTATAGATGAGGAGGAGGTAAAATGTGAATCCCTAGTGATGGGAACACACCATGATATTTTGGATGAGGTGTTGGCACCATATGACCCTACCATGTTGGATGATCTTATGGTACCATCTATCTTAGCTTAGGCAGGCTAGTTTAAACTAGTAGGGGAGGCCATGCGATAGCTATAGGTATGAGAATATGGGATAAAACCACTAATGGGGGTGAGAGAAAGAGAGGAATGGTCATGGTAGTTCTTGTCTTAGGAGAGATCTACACATATGGCTACCATTATCTAGTTGGGATAAGTACATGCCCAAGTGGCCAAGCTACAGGGACAAGTGTTGACCAAATTTGATCCTACAGATCAAATTGGGGTCCTTATAAGTAAAAAATTGGATTTTCATATGTTTTATGGGGTCTAATATATTGTCATGGGGTGTATTATATTATATTTTATTTCATTTAATGTCATCCTAGCTTTGGTCTTAGTTATATTAGTTAAATTTGTCATTTTGAGTCATTTAGAAGACTTTTAGGGGTCATAAATGCAATTGGAATGGTTACCAAGGTGTAAACATGTCATATTTTCCTTATAATCATCTAATAGGTCAGATTACCTATCAGGAATGTCAGTTCAATCAGAATATTATAGTTTATCTAACTGAAATTCAAGAAACTAACTAAAAAAGGGGAGTTTGGCACTTGTACAGCCAATGGGGAAGTGTGCCACATGGGATAAGGTCATGGAATGCCTATTAATCTTCTTAAAACTCATATAAATTCTTTAAATGATATAGAAGTTCCATTTTTGAGCCAAAACCATTTTACTCCTTCTTTGCCTTTCTAGACATATAAAAGTGACCAACATGTTTGTGCTTAGTATGGATAACTAAAGAGGTTTCAATAAAAATGATTTTGGGAAGTGGTATTAAAATTATATACATTAATTTAAATTATAATATCTTGAATAATAGTTTATTGTGCTTTATTAACCATCCTCATGAAGTTGAGTGTGTTTTTTTACTTATTATTTCATGCACCCTATAGGTTTTGCTCCATTTTGAGCAAGTCCATATGAACCAATTATTGAGGTTAACTCCAAATGATGTTTTCTATATTATTAGATTCTCTCAATTCTTAGTTTCATGTTTCATGGTGTTTTGATGGGAAAATTTGTCTCATGTGGTAGGAAGGTACCACCACGTGTAGTCTCAATCAATTTTCCACTTGTAGAAGGTTAAATTCCATATAGTGGATTTCATGTGAATAGGATATGGTGTATTTCCATGTATCCATGTCATATTGATCACCTCACTTCATGATTATTTTTATAACATCATGCTTTGGGCATCTTGTAGTCTTACCATCCCTCATAGTCAACTTCATGCTTAATTTCACTTGCAATCACATGTTTAAAGCTTGTCTAAATTATTCATGGAATGGTAATTAGGGTGCGATAGTTATATAAGTCATAAAGATATGATGATATTTAATTTGGGTGTTAAGGAAGATACAAGACTGGTTACAATCTCATTCCCCACACCAACCAGTCACTAGTTATATCTTCCAGCTCTATTCCATATATTTAAAAGTGGTTTTCATGTTGAAAGGGATGTTTTGGAACTATTATTAATATATACTTGATGAAAATTATGAATTTTAAGGTTTTACATTGAGTTTTTTTCTTGAAACCATTCATCCACCCTTGTTGCTCTGTTCTACACTCGTTGCCTACATATAGCTCATATGCACCTACAGGAGCCTTAATAGATGATAACATGCTATAATGGGAGCCTTTGTAGTGTTTTCAAGATATTTGAGGTGTGAATAATTAATTTTAAGTTTTGACATGGATATAAAACTTAAAAGAGGTTTAAATTAATTCATATTGTCTATATTCTACCCATTACCTATATACATGGAAAATCTACACCTATAGGTGGCTTAACAGGGAGTTAACAATCCTTTTGAAGTGATTAGATCATGAGAAGGAAATTTTAGAGGCCCTATTATAAAGTAAGGCTCATGATATGAATTTTTGAAGGGTTGGATATCAAAATATAATTATGGATCACCCTCAAACATAAATTGATTATGTTTAGGACTGTTTGCCCTAAAAATGCAAAACAAAGATCCTTAGTATTTTGTTGGTATCTCATAGTAGGATTGCAAAGAAATTTTATGAATTTTGATAACCATGTATTGTATTATCCATAATATAAAATATACATTCAAGTTTTATATGGAATAATATTGATTTATGGTGATGTTTTGAGGGCTCAAATTTTCCTTTAAATACACTAAAAATCTACATTCATGTCAATAGGTTTTGAGCTATAAAAGAAGAACCTTATATATAAAGCTAAAAAGTAAAAACATGTTCACATAATGGATGATAATGATAGGATTAAGATAAAATTTAACCTCAATTATTTTATAATATAGGATTGAGGAGTAAGGTGTTAAGTCTCACACATACCTATAAGCCTCTTTGCATCACAAAGATGCATGTACATCCACTATGGATGACTGTGAAAGACAGTGAGCTAAGAAAGGGTGATTAAAGGGATGTTTTAGGATTATAAGGGTGATTAAAATGTTAAAATAAATATAAAAATATATTATGGGATTAAAAATATGAGTCTAAGAAATATACTCAAGACCTAAACACACATGATCACCTATAAGTGCAACATTTTGGAGTAAAACATAGTCATGATAGAACTCAGTCTTGAAAAGTTCAAAGTGATGGAGAATGACCAAAAAAGGTGAAAAAGTGAATAAAAAAGGTATAAAATTATTATATGAGAGTATAAATGTATTTTATACATTGTATCCAAGTCAAATCATGCAGGATATCTACAAGAGTGGTGTCAAAAGAGTAAGACATAGTCATGGTTTAATATTTACAATCTTGAGAAGTTAGGTATGGTAAGGAGTGTATGAAGAGTTTAAGTTAAGGGAAAGATAAATAAAAATTAATTATTAAAATAATATTTTTATGTAAATCCTAAGATATACACAAAGCAAGGAAATAACTCTAAACATATAGTTCATAGCCCATAGCATGAAACATTGCACACAGTCCTTTTGCCTAGAAATCTATCTTAAAACTTGAAGATTTTAGAGGGTAAAATAAACTAAATAGGGGATAGGTTTTTCTGTATATGGTATATATTAATTTAATAATATCATAATATATTCAACATTATCTGAGGATTTAGGGGAGTGTCCTCTATTTTGTCCTAGATAGAGACACTCCCTTTATGTGCAAATTCATAGGTTTGGAAGAAAGGAAGTGATAAGGTGAGCCAAGAGTTGAGTGAAAAATTAAATAAGGTTTATTTATTTTAAATTAATATAAAATTAAATTAATATCATCTTAAATAAATATTAAACCTAATAAATAGACCAAACCTATAAATATTGTAGTTGGGCTTAAGGGTAGGGTTTTGGCTTAGAAGCCAAATAGATAGTCATTTTCACTTTCCACATGAGGTGAAAATTATACCTATTAGGGAATGTTTTTGGGATAATTATTTAAGTTTTAAATATTATATAAATAAAATGAGCCTAATTAGATGGCCTAGAACATAAAATTTATAGGCAAGCCTATTGGGCATGGTGAGGCTTTAAGGACAAAGAGGAGGTCATTTTTGATTCTAGACCTATATAAGAATTAAAAAGGATTGAGACATGTTTTTAGGGTGTTTTTAGACATTTAAAATACTTTATAATGTATAATAATCACAAATAAGTTATTTTTGGGCTTAAGACCAACATTAAGCATGTGTAAAGCAAATGAAGAGCTTGATAGGCTAGTTTGAAGTGCTCATATATTTTTGAAGGATTTGAATGGAGGATAAAGGATTTTTTATAATTTATTAGGGGTCCTCAACATCAAATTATTATAATTTTTCTATAACTCTAACATAAAAACTTTATGAACAAACCTTAATGATAAAAATTGCCTAAAACCTTTGCAAAGCCTCAGTCAAGACTTGATGGAGAAATGAGAATGGAAATATAATAAAATGGAATAGTTTATATAGAATAGTTATTGGATATTTCATAGTAATCTCTCAAGATCCTCTCAACCCTTTTGAGTTGTATGGAATTGTATAGATAGGGTGAAAAATAAGGGTTTTTGAATATTTTATGTATTGTGCAGGTTCTAAGAGGTTCCAAGAGATGAAACCAAATTTAGGAGTAATATTGAGACTTTTTATAAATCCACATGTTAATTTAATGACTTATAAAAAATCCTAAGTTCCTCAAAAATATCTCTCATCTTAGTTAGTCAAAACTGGCATAGTGACCAAGCTAGTGAGAAGGGTGGAAAATTTCAAGTGAGCTAATTTTAAGGCATGCCTGATGCTTATAAGGCCATGGAGGGTATTTAAAAGTTTCATAAACTCCATAAAAATTATTTTCATGGTATATTTATGCCTTTTTAGAGGCCACATGTGTAGGGTGCATGAAGGAGGAATTTTTTGGACTATAAATGATGATGGCTCATTTCCAGATGATTTTAGGTGACCAAGCCTACAATAAATTCATGGATAGGAATATATAATATAATTACACTTAATTTAAATCATAAATACTACACCTAATTAATTTTTAGATGTTCAAATAAGTCCAAATCATGAAGGCAAATTTTTGAGCCAGAATGAGGAGTTTCATGCCAATTTTGATGAGTTTTATGACTTAGATGGTCACTTATGCTTCATGAAATTGTATGTTTCATACCCTATCCTCTCATAATACATAATTAAATACTTTTATCAGCTTTAAAAGTTTCCTCTTGACCCTTGGACTTCTATTTTATCTTCTCTCTCTCAAGTTCTATAAGAACTAGCCATTTTGACCATTGTAACTTATGCTCCACCTAAGTATGGTGAAGCCCTATTCGTTTGCATACCATTTGATCAATAAGACTAATATTTTTCACTTCATGACAATTAATAGTGTGTTATAATTAAATTTTGGATCTTACTTAGTGAATACTATGGATTCCTTAGCATGTTGTCTCATTCTTTCATCCTATTTACAGTTGGAAAGCTTCTTCTTGCAAGGCATGTGAAGTGTTCTAGGAAGTGTTAAAATTGAGTGAGTTAGAATATTAAATATTTGAATTAAAGGCCTCTTTTATATTCCTCCTATCCTAATAATTCATTTATAACCTCATAATGTAATATTTAATGTGAGAAGATGCAGATTGGAGAAGTTTATATTTGGTTAGACTATTGATTTCATGTGTAAAATGTAATTGGTTGAAAGTCATCAATATATTTGGTGTATCACATACCTTAAGATAGTTTGATTTTATTTATCTCTCTCCCTTTTTTTCCCCAAATTTTAGGTGTAGTAGTGATCCAAAGTGGTACATCAAGGGAACTAGCCCTATCTAGAGATTCACCTCATCCTTAGGCTACCCACAAGCCTAGAAGTGTTTCCACTGTGCCAATTGGATGAGGAGAGCTTAGGAATCTCCTAAAAGGGTGAAAATCCAAGTGAAAACTATAGGTATCAAGTTTTAGATCTCAAACATCCTCTTTATAACATACTATTTAGAGGGGATAGTCTAAGGCATCTATAGGGAGTGTGATTAGGCTATGAGATAGACATGATGGAGCCTATCCTTAGAGTTGGAGTGATGTATTCTTGTACTATTTGTATTAAAACACATGATATATAGATATATTATATTTTTATAGTTGGATGTTCATCTTATGGTGTGTATTTTGGTTATGGTTGTGGATGCATGGATATATTTCTTTCTAGCACATGTAGTTTGATTTTGTTGTATATGTTATAGGAAATATATATGTGATGTTTTATTTTCTATCATTATGTAGTACACATTCATGGTTAAAAAACAATCAAAAAGAGTTGGAAAACTATAATTAATCAAAAATGAATGCACTACACACTATATCATGATGGGAAATTTGTAATAAAAAAAATGACTAAATATAATAAACCAAAAAATGTGGTAAACAAGAGGAAAAACATTATTTTTAAACCATGAGAAAGAGTGGAACCAAATTAAAACAATAAAATCACACTAAATCACATTAGGAAGTATGAAAATAATGTAATAAAATGAAAATCATGTGAAAGAACAATGGTATAAAAACAAATCAATTAAGTCAATTAATCATACTAAATCACATTGGGAAGTATAAAAGAGAAAAAAAAATTGGTAAAAATGATCTTAAATTAATCACACTAATTCAAGTTGGGAAGTATGAAAAATTAATAAAAAGTGGTTGGATTCTTATATGCAATCAAAAAATAAGAAGATAAAGGTTAAAGATTAATGAAGTAAGCATAAAACATATTGAATCAATATGGGAAGCATGTCAATGATGTGTAACTCATAATCAATCACATCTTATCTCAGATTTGACACATGTAATTTTATTGTGACTTGGATATTGGAAAATTTTATGAGGAAGGCCAGGTCCTATTCATGGTCTTACACTGCAAATCATAAAAAGAACACCAATAAGGTGGAAATGATATTAAAATATGGTAAAATGGGATGTTTATAATGGTAATGTGAAATTTTGGTAATTTGTCAATAAGGATAGTTCTTATCCATGGTCTTATAATGCAACTCACAAATAGAATTCCTAGGGGAGTGATCAATGAACAAAGAAATATTTTTCAAGGGGAAATATTAGGGTTATAGGGAGTGAAAAAAGGAATCTAAGAATCATAATATAGGCATATTATGAGAAGAACTTAGGAAACATGAGGCATACTAAGGACATGAGAAGACACAAAGTGACTAGTGACCATCAATATATAGAGGATACATGTTCACTATAGGCACAAAGATGTGTAGGAAAATAAGTGTGGTACTAAGATCAACTCATGTTGGAGGTTTTTAAAAATTAAATTATAATAGACTTACCTTTTCAATATGTGTTCCCCATTCCTTAGAACCTATTTTAGAGCTATCAATTTACTGTGAAGATTGGGTACTTGCATGAGAAAGTAGGTAGCACTAAAATATTTTTTATTCTCCTTTTCTAATCTACTCACTTAATGCACTGAAATATACCTCAAATCTATTGTGAGGCCAAATGTGGGGTTTGATCTTTCATTATATAAAATATATGTGATTAGAATCACATCTTTTAGTATGATTTAACTTTTGAAAATTTTAAATGTTACCTTTTAGATATTTGCCTTTTGTTAAATGATTTGGCTTTTGAATATTTTATGGATTTTAAGATTCCTCCTCCATACAGACTTGGAATGACCAATCATGAGAGATAGGGTGATACACATGAATAAGCTTTAGGATTTAGCTAAAGTAAGCTAAGTATCTAAATACATGATTGACTAGAACACTTAGGCTTAACTATGAACCAACATGTTATCTCAAATCTGAACCATGTGTATGCTTAGTTTGTGAAAGAGAATAAAGGAGAATAAGAGGAGATACAAAGTGGACTGGTAAAAGGAGATTGTAATGAGATGTATTATTTGTTAAATAATCACATGGTAAATGAGGAATGATTAAAGGGAGCAAGGTTTGTATAACCAAGTCATAATAATAATAATTATCCATGTTTATAGAGATAAGCTAGAAAATAATCATGAAAAAAATAAGATTAAGGGAATGAATTCAAGAATAAAAAGGATGGAATTATGAAAAATAACCCATAAGATAATATAGGAATAATAATGATAATATAATCAATATGTAATGCAAAATAAAAGTCACTATGTAAGATAGATAAGAATTTGACACAATCTCAAATGATATTAAATAGATAAATGTAAAGTTGGAGCATAAATCCAATCCAAATTGAAATGTAAGAACACCATGAATGTGCTCATAAGTACTAATATATTTGTCCACACACATTATCCATAACATCTACTAAGTCTCTATGATTTTGAATGTAAACTGTAGCCAATGTCCCATCGATCTTTAAGGAAAGTTGAGAAAATACTTCATCTTGAATCTCTTTGATAAAAAATGTAGGAATGTATAAAGGATTGTGATGATGAGGGTTGTCATGCAAGGGATGCTCATGAGAATGGATGGGAGTGGATTCTATGGGAGATGAAGGGTTCACTAATGAATAATGGGCCACAGGTGAAAAAAGATCCATGGGTGAGGGAATCACAAGTGGAGACAAAGTAGGTGGAGAAGGGACCATAGGTGGTGGAGTAATGAAGGAATAAGGGGGAACCTTATTATGAGAGTGACCTATGGGAGGAAGGGAAGAAGGTGCATGAATGGTTATAAGATGATCCTTGAGATGTCATTGAATAATATGGTATCAATTAGTATGATGAGTACCACATTGGTGATAGTAATAATATACTTCTCCATATTTAGGAAGATACTTAGGTAATATTTTTGGGGGAGGTATAGCCTTGTTTGAGGGCTAAGGAATGGTGGGATGTAAGGTGTCAATATATTGTCATAATTTTTGATAAGGTGTGGATGAATGGTTATCTACGCCATGAAAGCAAAAAGTATGATTTTTAATTAGACTTAGTGGGTGTATTCATAGGAGGGGAAAATAGAAGCTGAGGAAGATTGGTATATGAAATAATCTATAGTATAATCACCAATAACTTTATGAATGTCAAAATATGGTTGATCAACCCATTTGGCGGGTGAAGGATCTAACTATGGTAAAGGGGCCAAACCATCACCAAGAGAAGGTAGGATTGGTAGAGAGACTAGACAAGGCTTAACTAAATAAGCAATAGGATAAAAAACATAAAGAGACTTAGATATAGAGGGAGTGGGAATGGGATATGAATTGGGATCTACTAAGAGAGGAATCCAATGTATGAAAGGCTAAAGGATAGTCACAATAATCTTAGGGATAAGTCAGATATAGGGGTCTTAGTATCTGTAAAAGTGATAAGAACCAATCATAACATGATCCATAAACATACTCCTATGAGGTTTTTTAGAAATTTGAGGTGTGTGTACCAACTCTACCCTACTATAAAGAGGAAAAAATCTAAAATTAGGAATAATATAGGAGGGAATTCTAGAAGATATATTGAAATACCAAACCAAAGATGTATGATAACAAATAATATTAGAATCTCAAGAATGAAGAAGACTTCATAAGAATGGATCATCTAAGGTATAACCATCATCATAAATAGGTGTATGGATATTAATGGTGTAGGTATGGATGATCTTGTCATTTGATGCAATGTGATGAATTAGTTGTTGAGTCTTAGTTAAGATAAAGGGTATATCATCACAAAGTGGTTAGTGGGAATGAGGTTACAAAGAAAGAGGAAACTAAGAGATAATAAGAGGTGAGATATATAAGGTTTTAATCTTTAGGGTGATCTTGTCAGGTTGATCATCACCAAAATCTAGGAGGTTAGGGGGTATGTTCCCAATGAGTTCAAGGTAACCATTGTAACCTTGGGTATAATTAATAAAAAAGTTAAATCATTGATATTCACTAAATGAAATGCTTGACAAGGGTTTAAGGATATGAATATTGAATACACCATGGTCTTATAATTGTTCAAAATTCCAAGGATTATAGTCACCTTGAATCTTGTAGATGGATCTGTTATGAGGAAATTTGATGCATTGGTAAGTGGAAGAGGAAAAAGCTCTCATGCAATGAGCCCATGGCCTACCAAGAAAAATGTTATAGGATAGATGAAATTTTAAGATCATCACCTTTACACAAATGGTGATAGGTGGGATAATAATGGGGAACCACACACAACCTAAAAGAGGAATTTTCCTTTGGTCATAGACTTGACATGTTTTTCATGTGGAATTAAGATTACACTCAAAATATCCAAGGGTTTTGATAATATCAAGAGAGGCAACACAAGTGCCAGAACCTTCATCAATCAAGGCACACTTGACTTGGATATCACCAATTTGGACACTGATAAAAAAAGGAGGATTATCTACATGAATTAGAATTTCATTGGGGATCATAGAAGCAATGGGAGTTTGAGAGAAAGATAAGTTTCCATTATTTCATCAACATGTATGGAGATATATTTACATTGTTGTAAAATTATATCTTATAATTTAGATAAGGTGGCTTCACATCCTACTAAGGGAGGACAAGGGATGTTCATTTCAAATAAAAGCTACATAAGATGGTTATGGTGCCATAAAGAGGTCTGCACAAGTTCAAGAAATGGGAAATGACATGGGAGATTAGTGAGTTCTATTATAGGATCCCACTCATCATAACCCATAAGAGGACTATTAGAAAGAGGTACATAGTTTTGAAAGAGGTCCTCAAAAGGAGGAGTTGAAGTGCATGTGAATTTATGATGGTAAGAGGTAGAAGGTTTAATTGGAGGAAAAGTTTGTTGATTATATTGAGAAGATGGGTTAGTTGGTAAATATTTAGTTTGATATAGCTTAGAATAAGTGTGGATAGAAGTTTTACTATCAGTAGTGATAGGTAAATAAGTTGGAGGAATGGTAGAAATACTATGAGAATTATTATCCAAGGGAGGTGTTGTAATTAGTTCATCAAAAGATATAAGGTCTTTTTCCTTAATTCGGTTAAGTGAGTTGGAGAAGAATCCTAGATAACACAAAATATGCAAGATAATTGAGGTATGTGTATCAGTTGAGGATCAATGAAAGCAACCACCCTTTACATGTTATTCATATTGACCACATTATATTTAGGAGTTGGGTCAAGAATACTATCAACATTATTATTATAAGGCATAGGCTTTTCTTGGGTATCTTGGTGATTTGGAAAAGGATCTTTATAGATGGCCAAATGAGCATTAGCTTGGTTCAAGTCTTGAGATTTAGTTTGTGTTTCATGGGATTTGAGTGCAAAGTCATAGGCTTATTGACAGTTATGAATGATATAATCATGGTCAAAATTTAGACCAAGAAGGAAATCCATATCCAAGTTATAATTTTTCCTTCAAGTATCATGAGAATGACCCCAACTATCATGAAACCAATAAAATTTATTGGGATCATACCAAGATTTCATAGGTCAAGTGGGATTAAGTTCTCATAGTAGAGGCTTGAGTAGATGTATTTTTAATTCTAATAAGGATAAAGGTTTATGAACATTGATGTTATTGGTTTAAGATAAATGAGGGTTGGTGATGTGGTTAGGAATAACAACTTGAATATTATGAATGGTATCATAAGAGTTAGTGATACCATCATTAATAGCATGCTTATTATTATTATTCTTAATTAACATGCAAGTGACCAAATAAGGTTGGGATGTCTTGAATTGATGCATAAATAAATCTTGATGCTTGGATTGGTCAATGCCCTCATCCAAAGTCCATGGAGAGAGAGTCTAGACCTGATATTACAACTTGAGAAAAAGAGCATTCATAAATAGATGAATGATATTGTCATATACCATATTATATTCATATTTATTAGACAAGTTCTTCCATCATTTAATTAAAACTTGTGTAGTTTTGATCTCAAGTTGCTTACAATTGATAAAATGGGCCAAGGTATTCTCAGGGAGATCACTAGTTTGGAACTTTTGGACTGGAGCATTAACTAAGTCTTCCAAACTAGTAATGGAATGATAGTTGAGTTAGTTATACCAATCTAAAGCATCAACCATGAGATTTTTCACTAATATCTTGGTAGAGACAAAGGTATTTAACTTGACCTAGTCTTTATATAGATTTCTAAATGTTTTTAAATGAAGAGTAGGATTGGTTGACCCATATTAAGAAATGGTAGGGGTGATACCTCCTATATCAATATTATCAATTTGAGATGTAAGAAGATCATTTTGAATATGCATGATTATTTTATTAATAAGAGGAGGCTAAGGGATAATATTACCATAGGAATATTGAAGAGGAGGTGGGGTAATATTTTGGTTATGCATGCCCCATGGCATCTATTAAGGGTGGGTTTGAAGATGAATAAGATGGTTTTACATTTGTATAATTTTATTTACATTGTTAAATTGAAAATAATTCATTTGATTAAAATTTTGTAATAGAATTTGATGGGTTTGAGTTGTATTATTATCAATGTTTGAAGCATTCAAATTGGTAGTAGTGGCTTGGGTACCACTATGGGTGTTAGTAGGATCTTGAGAAGAACTATTAGTAATTGAGGCACTATTGGAATAATTTGTTTATGTGGAAAAAGATAGACTAGTATATGAATGAAAAGAAGTGGCATTAGAGGCATGATTACCATGGGTCAAAAATGATGCATTGGTGGAAGAATTGAGAATAATGGGTCTTGGAAGAGGCCCACTAGATGTATAACCTACCATGTTAGTAGAGACACTAGGCATAGAGGTAGAGGAAATCAAAGAGGAAGAAGTCATGGTATGAGAAAGGGTCAAAATAAAGGAAGAGGCTAAGAAGCAAAGAAGCTAGTATCCCTAAATCCATGTGAGAATGTGGGAGAAGGTGAATGGGGATCCTCAACTTAACCACTTATCATGAGATGGTAAATAGTAGAAGGATCCTTTCCTCAATGTTAAGGAAACTCATTGATGAAGAAGAACATTTTTGGTGTATGCTCTAATTTAGGTTGATTTGCAAATGAGAAGAGTGCATAATAAAGTGGAAAGGAATTTGGAGAGGTCCCATAGTTTGTAGTGTGAGTAGATACATGTACATTAATTTCATATAGGGTAGGACCCGTAAGCTGCTTATGAGAGAATCTATTAGGGTCGGTAAGACTCATCATATTTATTGAATTCAACTCAATGTTATATTAAAAGAAGAAGTTCATGATGGAGAGATATGATGGAAAATAAAATTGATGGAAAATCAAACAGATACAAGAGGAAAATAAGAGTACAGAGTCAACCAAGTTGACCTAGTACTAAAAATAGTGTATGAAACTAAGCCAACATGGATATAAATTTAGCTATGTTGACTTAGTAATATAACTTGGGATAAAGGAAAGTCTGATAAAGATATAGAGTTGACCAGGTCAACTTAGTACTATAACTTGATAGGTAGAAATGAGTACTAGGTCAACTAGGTCAACTTAGTACTATAATTAGGAAAAAAAGATAGTCTATAAGAGACTATGTCAAAAAGAATGACAATGTACTAAAAATAGGGAATTTTTTTGCAATGTAATTGAAATAGGAAATGAGAGTAAACAAACAAATAATTGGATCAATGAGAATGATCCAATTGGGGCACACATCATAAAACCTTATAACAATGTTGGCCACTGAAAGCTTTTTCAATACAACATACAATGAGTAGAGATCAAGTAGTTAACTAAAAAGTAAATGCTAAGTGGTCATCTTGAGTGTTGTTAGATTATTATAAAGTGTTATTTTAAGTGTGATAGGGAAGTTGGATAAAAATAGAGAACTAGAAAGCAATCTATGGATAGTTTCAAGACATTTAGGCTGAAAGGGATTTGTGTTGGCAATGATACTAGCTTGGTATTGGGGCCTACCCCATCACTTCATAATCTTGTAGTGATAAGGGTGTTGGGTTATTTTCCAATATATACCATTAACCGTGTGTTTATACTTGGCCATAAATCCAAGTTGGCTTCCTCTTTGGTGATGAAATCCAAGTAGGTAGGCCTTGGTTAGACAAATGTTTAAGTGTATTTTGAAATAATGTGATTTGTTAGTGTGTGAAATAAGATAAAAATAGTGAAACTAAATGTTATATTGAAAAACCACCTAATTATACTATGTGAGCTACTGTAAGCATGCAAACAACTAAAAATGAAAGTGTGAATTAATTACTAGCATATAGTTTTTAATTCTAAATTTAAGCATAGTTCAGAGTCAGTTCAGATGACACTGTATGCAAACATTATATAATAAATTGATAAGGTCACTACTATACTATAGAATAAAGAGTCATTAAGAACTAAGTTGACCAGGTTAACTTAATCTTTTAGGTGGAAGATAGACTATAGAACTAGGTCAACTAGGTCGACCTAGTTTTTTGTAGGATTGTAGTTTTGAAGATTGCAAACTTGCAGAAAATAAAACTAAAATGAAGTACTGAATTGAAAGAGAGAGAAAGAGAGGAACCTTGGTGGGTTGGAAGATGATTAAGATTCTAAATTTTCTATTGAAGTTCCTTGAATGTTACTTACAATTTCTACCAACTATGTCAACTGGTTTAACCTATTTTTATGATTCCCTTTTTGCTAAAGCCTATTTGAGATGACTAAGTCAACTTGGTTGACCTATTTTTTTATATGGAAGCTAACTGTAATATTAATTCAACTTGCATGACTTAATATGTTATTTTGGATTCTATTTGAGAGACTAAGTCAACCTATTCAACATAGTATGTTATTTGGAATTGAATGATATTACTTTGTTGACCTATTTGATCCATTAACCTATATCTGATAAATACTTACATAGAAATAATAGATTCATTTTGATGTAACTATGTGTTAAACCTATGCACATAAGTTATAACTATACCATCTTGGAAAACCTGGTATCACACATATAGAAAAATAATAAAATTATAGAAATGAAAAGCATGAAAGAAAACTTTCAAGGGTTATATTTCATGTTAGGTTCACTAGAATGTGTGCAATGAGAAATACATAAAATCTATAAATCAATTTTAGCTCAGATAAGATAGATTCTACTTACACTTCCAATTGGGGATACATTAGATAATTGGGGTTATGACCAATATGGATCTACTAGACCTAATGAGGGGATATATTACCATAATAATATCATTAGGGAGAGTTCCAAAGCCTTATATCAAGAAAAACTATGCAATAACCCTAAATAGGTCCTATGTTTTCATATTCACTATACTAATAACAAGTAAAGTAAAAATCTAATCTAGTGCTCACCAAATCTTATGGTATAAAGTGGGGGTAATAAACAATAAAATTTAACATGCATAAGAGACATATACCCATGTCAATGCATAAAAAATACTAAGGTATGTATGATAAGTGAAAATGCATATCTATCTACTCTTACAAATGATGAAAAAAGTTAGGAATACTTATCTTTGAAGACAAACCCATCAAGCCTCAATCTCTCCCTTAGGCAAGGTGCTTCACAAGAGGTTATTTTGGTATGTAAGTGTTGTGGCATATAATTTCAACCTTGTGGAAGATTTATTTAGGCTCTCTCACTACCATTCAAAATATTTGGGCAACCTCAGTCTATGGGTATCTTGTAGTGAGGTTGAACCTCTAGATAAGGTCAGCTTCCTCTTGGTAGATCACCTAAACTAATGTTTCTACTTGGAAAAGGGATAGAGAGGGGGGGTATATGGTAACTAAGAGAGATAAAATGGTGATTCACCAAATTTAAATGTGACTCACATAAGCATGAAATAAACATTGATGCAACATAAGACAATCCTTGCTCACATAATCTCACAAACTAGCTAATTTGCATAAGTATTTCATAAACTAGGCCCACCAAGTAATGAATGAAGCAAAGAAGAATTCTAAAATTCACACCAATCATCCATTAATGGTAGAAATATCTCAAGTTTAGATCTACAACTAACTTGAAAACACATAAAAATAGGCAAGAACGAAGGACAATGGACATGGAAGAACACTTATTCATGATGCCATCATACACAAGCTTAGTAAACACATTTCAGAGGTAAGAGATAGGTGAAAAATTATATTTATTTATTAGAAAGGTATTTCATTAAAAAAAATAGGTTTTTTGCTTGTCAAATGAGAACCTCTTCTTTTAAATGGGGGAGAAATGGGAAATATAGGAGAAAAAGAGGAGAGAGAGAGAGAGAGAGAGAGAGAGAGAGAGAGAAAGAGATAACTAAGCAAATAGAAATCAATAAATGAGATACAACCACCCTCCATGAATTATCAACCATATTTGGATCAATTATGACTAATATTTCCTCAAATAATTAACCTTCATTAGCCCAAAAAGTCTTCAAGTCCCCTCATTAGCTAAGAAACAAACTATAAGACAAGAATTTGTTAAGGATGATGATGTCATTAGTTACTAAGAGGAAAAGTCTCCAAAGACTTTGAAAATTGTATTTAATGCTCCACCTACACTCTCCACCCAAAAAATACATCTCTTAGACTTATATGCCACCCTACACTTTCCTTCTATAAGATGCTTGGGTAAAATTTAGTTGACTTAGAATAAATTTCTTAACTGACCATGGAGGTCATCTTTTATGTTTGACTTTTGAGGTGTTCTTCTATTTTCAACTTGAATTTACTCCTCCAACCTGTAAAAAACTCCATGATACCTAAAACTCTCATAGAACCTATTGATGGAGGTCACAATATTAAACCACCTTGAACCATCTACCCTAAAACCTATTGTCACCCTGAAGACCACTTATGGACCTATGGAAGACCTCAAGATATCTCTGTATGAATATGATGAAGAAAATGAAGGTTTAGAAAACCTCCAATACCTCACTTGAAGGGTTTCATAGACTTTATAAATAATAATATCATCAGTTAATACCATCCTCTTGATTTGAAAACTTTAATCATGCTTAAAACTTTGAATGTGATCACAACAAGCTACCTGATAGTCCCTTGGTGATAGAGTATACATACATAGAATTATCAACCCTAGTTTTTCCTGTTGACACTCCTCTCATAATCACAACTCTACCCCTTACTCCAAACCCAAACCATAGGTCTGTTATAGATGAACACTAATCCCCTTATTGGTTTTCATATAGACATAATTTCAATGAAGATCCATAATCAAAACCCAAGACATACTTCATAACTTGACTAAGTAGACTTTTGCATAGAAATGTAGATTTTTTTTTTGAAATCCTCTTCTTGATCAAAATAGTGAATGCATGAACAATTCTAGTGTTTTTTTATACATCTAAGGGATTTTTGGGGGTTTACTGAGATTTAATGGAAATATACAAATTTATAGTTCTTGCTTTGGTAATCAAATCATATTTTGATCTTGAGACATATGCCTATGTAGCATCTCCTTGTTATGTTGTTTATTTAAATATTTAAAAAATATGACTATTTTCACTTTGGGAGTGTGTCTTCAAAATTTTCCCCTTGGAAACTTGATCAAATTTACTTCATCAATCTCCATCAAAAGTCTTCTGGCCTTGACTTTCAATGTTGGTTGTTGATCTTTGATCTTGGCTTTCAATATTATGACACTTGGCAACCCTGCATGCCTTCTATGGACCCTATTATTAGTCTCCATTTGGTTAACACTCCTATTCCATTATTTAACCTTGTGTGAAATCTAGGATTATTGCCTTCTTTGTTCAATTTTCACCATTGATCTTTAATCTACATGATTAAACATGCGCCATTGATCTGCTAGACATATGATCAAATGTGGTCCATTGATCTACTACTAATTCACCATGATTAGGACACATGGCAACATTACATTAAATCTCAAGATCATATAACTTAATGACCTCAATCTTATCATTAGATCTCCATCTCATGATTGAACATGTATTGTATATCTATCTTGACTTATTGACTTCAATATTCAACACAAATCATCGATCAAAATTTATATGCAAAAATACTCATCATCGATCTTGATCCAAGGATTTTAAATTGTTGAATTCATGTGATCACCCACATGTTGTTTATCTTTGATCTAATTGATCAAGTTTTCAACACTTGTCAACCCTATGTTCAACTTTAGGATCCTTTGACCTATTGACTTCATCATCGATATTTGATTTTCATGGTTTGAATGAGATTTTAACACTTGGCAACCCTGCATTCAATTAAAACCTCATCATCTTTTTCAAATAATATCTTTCAAACATGAAGTGATTAAAGCCAGGCAATTGCTCCTTTTTGATGTGATTACCTTCTCCATAACACCTATAAGTTCTCATTCATGAGTGTCGACTATACATACAATACAAAATAGATTGTTATAGTCCATTTTTTGCCATTTGAAGGGTTCTTTATTGATTGACCATGTAACAAGAATGTGATCAAACCAATTGAAATTCTTCATAACATCTACTATGTACCTAGGGATATGATATATTATTATATATGGGTTGATGGAGATGCTGACATGTGGCACACATCCCCCTTAGTAGTTATATGGGTCCAATATATTAGGATAATGGAGTAACTTGTGGAATTAGTTCATTGGGTAATGGTCAACCTACATTGGGATTAGGAGGTTACCCATCCATTATAGGTCTATATAAAAGATATGATTCTCATTATAAAGATATCAAGTAAGCATTGAGTCTTCTATTGTAAGAGGATATTGGAGGTTGTCCCCTCAAAGAGACATTGTGGAGTTATTCCTTCCTAAAGGAGTATTGTTGGTGTTGCCCTCCCTTAAGGGTATTCTGTATATATTGAATGTTTGGACATCTTTGTCCACCAGTATCTTTTAATAAACCCAATGCACTAATTCCACAAGTTACTCGATTATCCTAATATATTAGACCCATATAACTACTAAGGGGGATATGTGCCACATGTCAACATCTCCATCAACTCATATACATTAATATATCATATCCCTAGGTACATAGCAACATCTCTATGAAACTCTTTAAGACTTCACATGCTTCACTCAATTGACTATGCATGGAAATGTAAAAAATGACTATTTGGCCTACTAAGGCTTTGATGAACCACTAAGACTTTTTGCAAACCCCCTTCATGCCCCTAAATGATCTAACACCTTGAAAAATTGATGTATCATTCACTTTCATTTCTATACCCATTTTTAGGCCTTCTCTTTCCACCATTAGATCACCCACTCAACAAGAACTTTGTTTAGCTTCTCAAACCACACCAGGACCTCCTATAATACTACACTACATCATCAATTCAAGACCATAAAGGGACTAGTCATGGGGGTAGAAGTTACTAAAAGGTTCAAGAGAGTGGCCTGATCTATCTAGGTAGAAATTTTATATGTAGCCCAATCTTGTCCAACATTTTTGGTGACCTCCTAGGATTACATGCCTATTATACAATAGATTTGTTTCCTTCTTTGATCCATTAGGCATATGGGATCATAAGTATTTCTTACCAATTGATATCAAACTAATACAAGGTTGTCCCTTTCTAAGAACCTACTCTTGAAATAACAAGGACAATAAGAAATGAAACCAACCCTATGCATAAGGTACTCAAGGAAGTAAACATAAAACTAAAAAGTATGTACACAAGGTGCTTAGAGGAAATAAAAAAATCTATGCTATTATGTACAAGGTTGAAACTTACAAGTACTTTCCTGCTAGGTTAAATGGGAAAATTTTAGCATTATTCACTTGTAATGGACCAAGATGAAAAATACCTTGTTTTTGAGGTATCAAAACTAGTGAACCAGACTACTTGATTGCCAATCCTTTTGACATGCTCTCCAATGGATGAAATGGGACAAACATGTCTCTAATTTAGACATATTGGTCCAAGTATTCAAAGCTTGATTCATGTTTGAATATAGGAGCACTTGAAATCTTCTCACTTGATGTATCTTTTGAACATGAAGGTTGACTATCTAGGCTTAGGCAAAAGAGTTTTAATTCATCCTAAAAGGTAGCTTCCTCTTGGTTATTTATAGGAGGCATAGTCATTTGAGGCTCTTGAATAGTATGCTTCTCAAAATGTATCACTTGATCACTTTAAATGTCTCCTTCATCAACCTCACTCAAGATTTCATCTTGTATTTCAACCATAAATGAGGGTTGATTTGACCATACAAGGTCTAAAATATCACACAAGTCTTATTCAAGGTCTAATTTTCCTTCCTCTAGATCCAATCTATTAGGGATGTCTTCATTTGACACCTCATATTGAATTGGACCAACCTATAGTACCTAGTTTTGATCTCTTTTTCCATCTATATAGAATAGATAATCAATAGTCCATTTAAGGTCTCCCCCATTTTTAGCTTGAGGATTGTCCTCTTCAGGCTCTAGTTCATTAGTGTCAAGCCATGCCAGAAAATATCATTCAAACTTGATTTTTCCTCCTCTAAATGAAATGGGATAACTATCATGACCTCTTCATCATAAACACTTGTATTTTCCTCTTGTGACTCACCTATGACCATAAGATCCTTCTCTATCCTTTATAAAATAGGTTCTTTCTCCAAGAGGGAGATGATGGGAGGGTGAAAAATTTCAATTTGTCTGTATCTTAAGAGAGTTTCCTTCCAACTAGGTACCTTGAGTGGTATCTTTGGTGTCTCTTAAGGGAGAGATAACAATTCATGGAACTCTTTTAGGGCAAGTTCATTGAGCTGAGTTATGATTGTTTGATTCACCTTTTAAGAGACTATGTGTGATAAAAACTATTATGGAATATAATTTCAACCTTATGGGAGAGTTATTTAGGAAATTCAACTCTCATCCATAATATTATAGCAACCTCAAGCTGTGGGTATCTTGTAGTGAGGTTGAACCTCCTGAGAAGGCTGACTTTCTCTTGGTAGATCACCTAAACTAATGATTCTACTTGAAAAAGGGATATAGAGGGGGGTATAGGGTAACTAAGAGAGATAAATTTAGATTAAAAAAATTTAAATGGGACTCACATAATGATGAAATAAACATTGATGCAGCATAAGACAATCCTTACTCACATAGTACCACAAACTAGCTAATTTGCATAAGTATTTTATAAACTAGGCTCACCAAGCAATGAATAAAGCAAAGAGGAATTCTAAAATTCACACCAAGCATCCATTAATGGTAGAAAAATCTCAAGTTAATATTTGTAACTAACTTGAAAACACCTCAAAATAGTCAAGAGAGAAGGACACTAGACATGGAAGAACACTTCTTCATAATGCCATCATGTGCAAGCTTTCTAAACACAATTTAGAGGTAAGGGATTGGTGAACATTTATCTTTATTTATTCAAAAGGTCTTTCATAAAATTTTTGATAGGGTTTCTCCTTATCAAATGAGAGCCTCTCATTTTAAATGGGGGGGGGGGGGAAATGGGAGATATATGAGAAAAGGGGAAGAAAAAGAGAGAAGCGAGCAAACAAAAATCAATAAATGAGCTACAACCACCCTCCATGAATTCTCAACCATATTTGGATCAACTAGGAATAATCTTTACTCAAAAAAATTAAGCTTCATTAACACTAAGAAACACACTAGAAGACAAGAATTTTTTGAAGATGATGATGTCATTATTCACTAAGAGGAAAAATCTCTAAAGATTTTGAAACTTGTATTGAATGTTCCACCTGTACTCTCCACCCACCAAATATCTCTCTTAGAGCTCTATTCCACCCTCCACTTGTATTTTACAAGATACTTGGGTAAAAGTCAATTGACTTAGCATAAAGTTCTTAACTGACCATGGAGGTCATCTTTTATGTTTGCCCTTTGAGGTGTTCTATTTTCAAATTGATTTGTCTCCTCCAACCTGTAACAAACTCCATGATACATGTAACTCTCATAGACCCCATTGACGGAAGTCACAATCTTGAGGCACCTTGAACTAGTTTCTTTGAAACCTACTCCCAAGGTTATTTGGCACCTTGAAGACCACTTTTAGACCTATAAAAAAACTCCATATATCTCTATATAAACATGATGAAGAAAATAAAGGTTTAAAATTTAATACCTCACTTGAATGGTTCATATACTCTATATATATTGATATCATTAGTCAATAACATCCTCTTGATTTGATAACTTCTATCATGCTTGAAAATTTGAATGTGATCACTACAAGCTACTTGATAGTCCCTTAGTGATATTGTATACATACACATAATTGTCAACCTTGGTTTTTCCTTTTGACACTCCTCTCACAATCACAAATTTTCCCCTTACTCTAAACCCTAAACATAGGTCCACTATAGATGAAAACCAATCCCCTGATTGGTTTTCATATAGTCATAATCTTAATGAAGATCCACAGTCAAAACCTAGGATAGACTACATAACCTAGCTGAGCAGACCTTTGTATAGAAATGTAGATTGTCTTGAAATCCTCTTATTTCTTGAAATAGTGAATGCATAAATAATTATGAGGTTTTTTCATACATCTAAGGTATTTTTTGTGGGTTTACTAAGATTTAATGGCAACATATGAATTTACAGTTCTTGCTTTGGTAACCCAAATTGTATTTTGATTTTGACACATTTACCTATGTGGCATCTCCTTACCACACTATTTATTTAAATATTTAAAAAATGACTATTATTCCTTTAGACATGTGTCTTCATCTCTTTCCACCTAGAAAATTTATCAATTTTTCTTCATCGATCTCCATCAGAAGTCTTCTAGATTTGACTTTCAACATTGGTCATTGATCTCTGATCCTAGATTTTGAGATTATGACACTTGGCAACCTTGCATGCCTTCTATGAACCCTATTATCAGTCTCTATTTGATTAACTCTCTTATGCCACATGGTGGCCTTTCATGTAATATGGGATTATTAACATCTTGACTCAATTCACACCATTAATCTTTGATCTACATGACTAAATGTGCATCATTGATCCACTAGACATACAATCAAATATGGGTCATTAATTTGCTACCAATTCACCTAATTGGGAAATATAGAATCATCAAATTTAATCTCAATATCATTTAACCTATTGAACTTGTGCTCACTATTATATCTCCATCTACATGATTGAATTCATGCCATAGATATATCTTGAATTATTGACTTCAGTCTTTAGCATGGATAATTGATCAAAATTTATATGCAAGAATACACACCATCAATATTATTTTGGGGATTTTAACTTATTAACTTCACATAATCACTTGTGTGCCATTGATCCTTGATACGATTAAGTGAGGTTTCAAAAATTGGTAGCCCTATGTTCAACTTCAAGATCCTTTGACCTATTTACTTTGTCATCAATCTTTGATCTGTATGATTTGAATAAGGTTTTGAAACTTTGTAGCCCTATGTTTAATTCAAACCTCCTCATCTTCTTCAAACAATCTCTTTAAAACTTGAAGTGATCATATCTAGGAAATCACTCCTTTTCAACGTGATGGTATTCTCCATAGTGCTTATAGGTGCTCATTCATGGTGGATGACTATGTATATAATGTGAAATATACTATTATAGTCCATATTTTATCATTTTAAGGGATCTTGATTGATTGACCATACAACAAGAATGTCCTCAAACCCTTTGAAATTATTCAAAACATCTCTATGAAACTCCTTAAAACCTCACATGCCTCACTCAATTAACTATGCATGAAAATGTAAGAAATAAATATTTGGCCTACCAAGTCTTTGATGAACCATTGAGACTTTATACAAACCCCTATCATGCACCTAAATGCTCAAACACCATGAAAATATTTTGAATGATTCACTTGCAGTTCTAAACCCATTTATAGGCCTTCTCTTTCCACCATTGGATCACCCACTTAATAAGAACTCTACTTAGCTTCTCACACCACACCAGGACCTCCTAAAATACTACACTTCATCATCAATTTAGGACCAAAAAGGGAATAGTCATGGGGGTATAAGGTTATTTAAGGGTTCAAGAGAGTGACCTGATCCATCCAAACAAAAATTTTGTAAGTAGGCTAATTTTGTCCAATAGTAAAGATGATAAGGATAAATCAAATCTAGTTTACACAACCTATCAATACATTTAAAAGACTTCTACATAAGATAAGATTTGTATCTCCAAAGAAAGTATGAAACCCTAAACTTGCTCTTCAAGTAGAATGGTGGATA
Organism: Torreya grandis; assembly: GCA_037957365.1. NCBI lineage: Eukaryota > Viridiplantae > Streptophyta > Pinopsida > Cupressales > Taxaceae > Torreya > Torreya grandis. The sequence goes on from JARHVA010002831.1 coordinate 1,121,330, forward strand.
AGTAGATGCACAATATATCTTACTTATTATTCCCTTCTCTTAGAAATGGTAAAATTATTGTGTTTATATAGTCAAATCTAACCCTAAACCTAATAAAAGTTTTGGTTTACAAGGTTGACCTGGTCAACCTAATATTGTAATTTATAAAAACTCACTAGGTCATAGATTAGATCAGCCAGGGGCTGACCTATAACTTTAATAAGTTTTATTAATAAGAGTGCAAGGTTGACACAGTTGACATAGTCATGTAAACTATGAAAAAGGGGTTTAGGTTAAGAAAAGGGCTACTAAAGGTGATAAAAGGCTAGAGGAGTGTGAAAAATAAGAGGTAAAGCTTAGGGGAATGGTTTTAAGAGTTGGTTGGATTGGCAACAAGTGGAAATAAGGGACAAAAATATTTTAAAACACCAATGGTTTACCCACCCATTTCCTGATGCACCCCTAAGGGTGTGCACTCAGAGATATTACAACTTGATGGGTTCCTATAAGATAGAAAGCATCAGTAATTAATAAATTTTAAAAATATTATGTGTATACACTATGTGCATGTCCCCTAAAGGCACTGCTTATCATTATTTATCAACTTACCTTCAATCAATAGTATTGCTAGAGTAGGGGTTTATTTTTTTCCTAAATTTATTTATTATGGGATTTTTTCCCTTGCTTGGAGTTTTTCCTACTTTCATGGAGAAGCTTACTTTGTTTTATAAGTTGATTAGATGACTAATAAATAACTCCCATGACCAACTATTCTAGGTATAGGAGTTACTCCTCTAATCTTCGATCTATTGACCACCTTTTGTGGAAGAGTTACTATTATATTCTAAGGGTCTATTTACCTCCTTGTGTGGAGGAGTTAATTATCACTCTCTAATTTATACTTCACATTTTTTATCTTTGTTAATGAAATTTTGGTTTTATATCCAATCTCTTTGTTCCATAATTTCATATTGTGTATTTCATTTTATTTCAACTACTTTATGTTGTGTACTTGATTGGCTCATGTGTTCAATTTAATCATGCATTCAACTTACTTAGAACTTGAACTCAACCCCGATATGGTATCATATTTACACTAGTAAATATGTGTATGATTATGCTATTACTTTCATTTAAAATTATGAGTTTATTTATAAAATAATATTGTATTCCTATTTTGATACTTTCTCCATTACTGAGATTTCTTATATGTTAGTATATTTTATTTATTTTGAATTGGATTGTATGAAGTTGTATATAGGTAGTATTTCCTTCTATATGAATCCCTTGTATATTAACAATATTATCACATCCTATTGGAGAACTTAGTTAACATAGAGAAATCTTGCATTATGTTAAGACCTATATTCTATGTATGGCTTGCTCTTAGTTCCCAGTAATTCCATACCTAGTACTTAGTTTCAAAACATTATTCATGTGATTGTAAACCCTTAGCCAATGGCCATATATCAAAATAATTAGAGACTCTCATAGCTATGTTACTAACTGAGACATCCTTTACTGACCTAATCGATGGCCATTTTCATCACTTGGTCACTTCCAAAACCATTGTCATTCCACATGGCTAGAGATGGTGAAGAGTGGTTTTGAAAACCACTTACCATATTTTTAGATACCCTTGCACTATTTTATACATCATGGATAAAAATCCATACCTCATCTGCAAACTAGTTTTGTATCCTTTTTGTCTTGGCCTCAAATTGTACTCAAATAAGTGAGTTTTTAAATAGTGGTTTTCTAAAACCACTCTTTCAAATTCATGGTTTCATGACTTAAAAAGGTATTTTTTAAAATCCTTTTAAAATAAAACATTAAAAACCTATTTATATTCTTCAAATATCACTACATTGATATTTAATTGTAATTTGTAATGCATTTGTACTTATGAAAACAAGGGAAAGGGGGTGTATTAAGTTTTATAAACTTTGATTTGTAATGGGTGGGTGTATATCCAATGGTGGGATAACACATTTATTTTTGATTAATGTTTGTTTTAAAAATAAATACTACATTGAGGGAGAATTTTTTAATTATTTTTTAACAAAAATAATATATTGAAAGATTTTAAATAAAAGATGGGATTTTTTTGGAAAAAACTTAAGAAGGGGGCTTACAGAGTTTATGGAGTGTATTACCAAGCACAATGCCATGGTGGTCCAAGATTTCATTACTACATGGACAAAAAAGAAGGTCACTATATGAGACATTTCCATAAATGTCTTTGAAGAGTTCATTGGTGATGCCATGAGTATGTCCTATAACGGTGCTAAAGAATTCAAAGACCAATCTAAGAAATAAGAATCCCTATAGTTCTTATTTTTAACCAATTACTTTGTGCATATTGAGAAGAAATGCTTTCCTTGCACTGACCTACCATGATATTGGCTCGACATCTACCTTTAGGTCATGAGGTATATGACCCTAGAAGGTAAGTACACCCTAATTTTCTCATACCATTTCCTATTTCTTAATCATTTCATCAATTTTAAAATTAGCCTCCCCTATTTCCTTCTAAGTCTATAGAAAGCACTATCCTACTCCACCAAGTTAATGACACAAACCCCATCCTCCATCAAGGCCTTATTCTTATAATTTTAAAACATGGGTAGACCTTGATTGGTTGGAAGGTTCCCCTTGGAGGTTCTTCCTCTAAGGAGGAATCTATGGAGGACTCCCTAGAAGAGGATCCCCCTAATGATCCCACACACCTCCTAAACACTCTCCCAAAAATAGCTTATCTAAATCACCACTTGATGACCTCCTATTTAATATAATATTTATCCCCACACCCAAACCCATCAAAATTGGGTCTCTTACCACTTCTGACCAGAAAGGAAAGGCCATTATAATAGAATAACTTCAAAAAAACAAATAAATGCTGGAAAGTTTCAAATTAAAGGTTTAATAAGTAGGATTCAACTTGGCAAAGTTGATTCAAGATTGGAATGAAATCCACCAAGTGATAGAGGCCATTTTCAAATCCCCTAAGGCCCTAAAATCCCCCCTTCTAGGTTCCCCCAGCCCCCCTAAATCAAACCTCCTTATAGGTGAAAGGTAGAAAGCATCCTAGGATGTTTTTTCTCAGGGAACCCACTAAAGGCCCTAGAAATTGCACCAGAGTAAATGTTTCAAAAGACAAACCCAACATTTTAGTTAAGGATAGTTTTACTATTGAGGACACCCAAGAAGGTCCTTCTAATTAATCTAGTTTTATTCTGATCTAGACATTAGTTTTTTATTTTTTGGTCGTGAAGGGCATATTTAAACTCTTGTACCTCACTTTCATGGTTTTCAATCCTTGTAAAACTTGGGTTTACCTTATCAAATAAAAAAAATATGGGAGTCTATTTTTTTTCATACTCTTCATATTTTTTCTAGTCAAATATTAGATGGTAAAGACTAGTTTGGAAGATGGCCAAACCCCCTCATAAGAAAAAAACCCTCTTTACTTTACCATATTTTGTGTACTCTTCTTATATGCATTATCAATCAAGCTTTACATCCTCATTTTGTCTTGAAATTCACATCTTTTATATATTTACATTGGTTACTCTAGATGCATTATTAGTTTTGCTTAACTTCTTCTAAGCATACATTATTTGAATTTTTTTTGGGGGGTCACAATTTCATAGTTCAGGTAGGGTAATATTTTTTTGAGTCACTTTCCACTTTATTTTTTACTTCTATTTTATGTAACAAACAATAACTTCAGCTATAACCACTGCACTTTATTTTTGCATAAAATAGATACAAGTTCTATTAATCCTCTAATTCCATTTAATTATCATGAATGGAGATTAAAAAATGAAAATTATTCTAAGGATCAAAGTTTTGTATCTCATTATAATGGGGTTATAAACTCAACTAATTATAGTTACAAAAAAAATTAAGTGTTATGATCATAGTGATGAAACCTATGGCTTGTTATGTCTTTATGTGTCTCCTAATCTCCTCTTTCATATAAAACCTACTAAATCACCCAATGAAGTGTGGACCATTTTAAAAAATATCTTTGGTAAGAAAGATGTGATGAGAAGTCATGAACTAGAAAATGAACTTATCAACCAAAGACCTAGAAACTTTGACACCCTTCAATATTTCTTCACCAAGTTCAAGTCCTTGAGATTTCAATTGAAAGAAATTGGAATAGATAATAAAGGTAATCAACTTATTCTTTCTATACTCTTCAAGCTAGGTCCTAATTACTTGATCTTTGTCTCTACTTTCCATGCTAATAAAAGTGTTATATGCGCTACATGAAAAATGCCATCTTTAGATGCCTTTGTTGTCTACTTAACTCGAGAGAAGGATAAGCTAATACATATGGGCACATTAAAGTCTTAAAAATATCAAGTATTAATTGTGGGGAATAGGAAATATAAGGCTTCAAACAAAGAGAAAAATAAAAAGAATAAGGATCAAGATAAGAAAAAAAATCAAACTCTTCTAAAATAACCATTAAAACCTCCTCTTCCAATGAAAAATCTAAGGAAAAGAAGGTTAAGTGTGCCTATTGTAATAAAATTTATCATGATGAACACAAATTCATGAAAAAATAAATTAATCACCTAACTCATCTTCTTAAAATTAACAAGGTAGGTGTTCATGAGACTATCAAATAGAATTCATAAAATCAAGATTATTCTAAAGAAAAAGGAAAAGGTAAAGAGAAAGAAAATGGCAAGGCTCTTGTATTAGTTATAGATCTAACCTCTTCATGGGTTATTCACTAGAGTGCTTCCCACCACATGGGATATTCACAAGTTCAATTTTCTTCCTTAGATCATTATAGCATGTCTTTTATTACTTTGGGTGATGACACTTCAGTATAAGTTGTAGGGATAGGATATATTGAAATGGATGAGGGAACATTCAAAAATGTTCCAAGTGTTCCATATTTTTTAATTAATTTCCTATTAGTGTACCAAATCACTCACATTAATAAGGGAATGAACATAAAGTTTTCACCAAATTTAGTCATAATCAGAGTTTTACATAATGTTTCTACAATGGAAATGGGTGGGGTATATCACCAAACTATGTTATACACCTCATATTTTTCACCTGATTATTATTTGACTACATTATTGACTCAATTAGATAGAGTTAGAAAATTTGAAATCAGTGATTTAGCCACCTCAACTATGAATACTTAGAATAACTAAGTAAAAATGACATTGTCATAGGCTTACCTCAAGTCCATTTCTCTAAGGGTATTTATGAGGGTTACACCCTTGAGAAGCATCCAAAAGAGAAATTTGACAAAAGTAAATCTTAGAGAGCTTCATAGGAATTATATTTAGTACATAGTGATGTATATGGGCCTTTTCCCCATCTATATTTCATAAGGGATAAGTATGTCCTTACCTTCATTAATGATTTCTTGAGATGCACATGGGTTCACTTCCTTAAGTAGAAATTGAAGTTTTCAACAAGCTTTGAGACTTGAAGGTTATTGAAAAAAAATCTAAGAAATGAATGAAGGTTCATTAAATTTATAATATGGGTGAGTATGTTAAAAATAAATATGAGTAGTTTTACACAATAGATGGGATTGATTTATAGTGGACAACTCCTTACAATCCTCAACAAAACAGAGTTGTAGAATGTAAGAACAGGTCCTTGAAAGTGATGGATAACTATATGATTCACTCTAAGTCACTTCTACCACATCACTATGTTGAAGTAATCAATTATTCTTGATATATTAAGAATAGGATTCCCCACAAATATTTAAAATTCATAACTCCCTTTGAAGCTTGATAGAGTAGGAAACCCATAGTTGATCATTTTAAAGACTTCAAATTTATAGATATGGCATGTATATTTAATAAGAAATATAAGGATATGGAACCTAAAAGTAATCATTAAATATTTTTAGGTTATCTAGATGGTGTCAAGGGGTACTACCTTCTTCATCCAACCAAAAATGAGTAGTTTATAGAGATAAGTGTTCACTTTTAAGAGAGTTCCACATAGTCAACACTTGATACTTATCTCAATTCATTTAACTCACTTGGATTTGAATCAAATTAGTCTAAGCACATTTTAAAGGTCGAGGACACTTCTTATATTTCAAATAGTGAGAGTAGTTATGGGCATTAATATCCATCCAAATCTGGACACACTTCAGAGGATTATGATTATCTACCTAACTCATCCACTTTTGGTCCACTTTGGGCTAGGTAAACACTATAGAGCATATGTACATGGGTTGGGGATCCTTCTGATGATAGGTGAACATGTTTAGAGTTTCATAGTGGTCCACATTCTTTTTATGCCTCTACCATAGATCCATATAATTTTAAAAATGAATTAGATTTTCTTGAGTGGGATTCTACCATACATGAGGAGTATAACTCCTTAATAAAGAATCATACTTAGGATTTAGAAATTATTCCTAAAGGAATAAATATGGTTTGATATAGATGGATATATTAGACCAAGTATGTAATAAATGGGTCTATTGATAAATTCAAGGCATAATTGGTTTCAAAGGGTTTCTCACAAGTGTCTAGCATTGAATACACTAAAATATTTACACTAGTTGTTAAAATGAACTTTGACAGACTCACACTTGAGATTTTTGTATCCAATCATTGAGATGCTCATAAAATAGACATGAAGGGTTTCTTTATTCATGGTGATCTTGAGGAGGATATTTAGATGGAGTACCCTTCAAGATTTTTTGAGGATTTTTTCCTTGTATTTAGACTCCAAAAATCCATATATGCACTCAAGCAGGGCCCTCAGGATTAGTATAACAATATGGATTCCCTCCTTCTTACAATGGGATTCACCATATGTCATTTAGATCCAAATGTCTATGTCTTGTGGTAGGATGATTTACTCTTGATTATGGTTCTTTATGTTAATGATTTATTGATCACCAATAGCTCTTCTTCATCCATTTTAGTGGTGAAAATGGCACTTTAGGATATATTTTCCATGATAGACTTGGGATTGTTACATTACTTCCTTAGGATTCATATTTATTATTCTGACTTAGGGATCACTCTTTCATAGCCTAAGTATACTCTTGATCTACTTGATTAATTTCACACGGATAATTGTAACCTAACTCCAACTCATTTTATATCTAGATTCAATATTGAGGTAAATTTTACTTCAACTTTGGTTAATGCTACCATGTATCAAAAACTTTTGGGCAACCTTATCTACTTGACATGTACTAGAACTATCATATCATATGTAGTGGTCCTAGTCTCCAAATTCATGTAGGAACCGATGAGCTTCACTATAAATAGTCTAATATGATCTTGTATTACATTTAGGACACACATATATTTAAGATTCGCTAATAAAATTGCACTGACATTGACTTGATTGGCTATAGTGACTTAGACTAGGTTGGTGATATTTAGAATCACAAGTCTAGTTTAGGTTATAGTTTCTCCATTGGTTTAGGTTCAATTAGTTAGTCATAAAGAAGAATAATACTATTAATTTATCATTTAATGAGGTAGATAATATGGGGATTTCCATGCTACCATTAAGCCCATATGTCTTTAAGGGATTATTTTAAAGTTTAGTATCTACTTCAAATGACCTACCATCATCTTCTATGACAACTAGAGTATTATTCATATTTGTAAGAATCATGTTCAACATCAGTAGACCAAACACATATAGATTCACATGTATTTAATCATAGAGATCATTCATGGGGACATCATTAATATGAGATATTACCAAATGACAAAATAGACACCCTACTTCTTCACCAAACCTTTCATGTAGATAAAGTATCTTCATTTGTGATCTCTTCTTGAGGTTTAGGATACTGCAACATCATATTCTATGAGGGTTTATAGCCTCTTATTTATGTCTATATTTTTTGGGGGAGTTTTTCCTATGGGTTTTCTCCTTTTCTATACTTTATGATAGATTGATTTGTACATGGGTAGCTCATCAAGCTTAGTTGTCGAGACCCATTTTCCCACCTAAATTGCGATTATGGTAGGTCTTATATTAGGGGTTTATTATTTCCCCATATTTATTTATTATGGTATTTTTTATCTCACTTGGATTTTTCCTACTTTCATGGAGAAGTTTGTTTATTTATATAAGTTAATTAGATGACTAGGAAGTAACTCACTTGACCAACTATTTCAATTATGGGAGTTACTCCTCTATTCTTGGCTATGTTTACCACCTTTTTGGAGGAGTTATTATTCTATTTTGAGGGTTTATTGACCACATTTTGTGGATGATTTACTCAACACTCTCCTATTTTTACTTTTCACATTTATGAGATTTATAAATGCAAGTTTGGTTTTGGCTCAAATCTCTTTGTGTGGTATTATCACATTTTGTATTTCATTTGCTTTCAGCTACTTCATGTTATGCACATTTTTAGCTCATGTTTTCACTCTACTTATGCATTTGACTTATTTGGACCTTGGACTCAACCATGATAAGTATGTGGATTAATGTTGGTGCTTTTTTAATGAATACTCCTCTTAGATCTTAAAATAATTCCAATTTATTTTCATCAAGACATTTTCATTGTAATATTATCCATGTTATTATTGATGAATCTAATGTGTTTTCAAACCAATAATCTACCACTCGCATCCACAATTCATCTACTTCATCAAAATTTTATATTTTATCCTTCATCCACTAAATAAGGTTCTTAATTCATAACATTGAACCTTTTATTATATCTACCAATATAAAAATACAAGGCCACAATAGATCCATGAAAGTGACCAAAAATTCCTCCTCCTAAGGTTGATATAATTCATTCTTAACTTCATTTATAATAATTTCACTTCTCTTTGATTCTTGTTGAATAAATTACTTTATTATCATCTCCCACCAATGTTTTGTCTCCCTTATTATTGTATTTCATAATTCCATTAGGTACTTTTCCCTTGGCATCAATTATTTAAAACTTGGGTCAGACACCAAATGTCAACATAAACTATACACTATTTCATATGTTCACAGTTTGATGTTTCATAAGATATTGATGTTGTAAGAGAAGTATTATTCATGAATTAATATAATATATTTCTTAATTTAAAAATAAATAAATATAAAACCAAAATTATATAACATAGATAATGATGTGTAACTTTGATTGTTATTTAATCATAATTATTGAATACAAATCTGTATATCAAAATATATTATCAAAAGGGGATGTTTTTCCTATGATTCATTTTTAAAGACTAAATACAATACAAAATATTAATAGACACATATTTTCCTTGTTAATATATATTTATGTTCTTATATATGATATGATTTTAAGTAAAACCAATACCACAAACAACGTATGTGGTTTTTGGATGCCACAATATGATCATAAGGTTCTACATTTTACTTTTATGCTCAATACTCTAATGAAAAATCCTTCCAACATAAGTCATATATTCCTCAAGATAAGTAAAGATTTATTGTGCCAAATGTTTCCAAAATGTATTCAAAATATCTTAATCTTTATATTAAGTTTGGAAACCAAATCATTTGTATGTGTGTTAAAAATAGTGTTGTTCTTGATTAAGTCTTGTATTTTATGCATCAAAATAAATAATCTATTATTAGAATGCTATACACATTTATACCAATCCCAATATGCATTAATATAAAACCATTTAGGTTGTTAATTTCCCATATAAACCTCCATTGGGTGAGGGAAACATATGATATTTCACTTTTATAAGTTTTACAACACCTTTTAAGGAGGTTTTGATAATCATATAAATTTCCTCCATTGAAGAGATAAAAGGACAAGCGTATCAGTAGGTTGTGGAATTGTATTGATTGTTTTATTAGTTTAATTATTAGTATAATTATCCTTGAACTTGAAATTTAGGTTTATTTTAAATTTTGAATCTTAATATTTGGGAGGGAATATCCTATACTTTAACTTATTCATGGAAATTAGCTTAACCTCATAATTTTAATTATATGACATATGCCATGGAAATATTGGAAACATTTAACATAATAGACTCATGGATGGATTAAATTAAGAATTTATTTAATAGGTATTATAATTATTTATTAACCATATGATTTTTATTTTTTAAAATAATATTCTTACAGTGAAGCACATAGTCACTAATAGTCTCATTGGGTCCTTTCTTGAGTTTTATAATTTGAGCATAGGAGACATTATCACTAATGTTGATAGAGAAGTGAGTTAAAAATAAGTCATCCAAAGGATTTAAATCATGTACCAATTAGAGACGAATTTTATAAAATAATATCCTTAATACTCCTCATAAAAATCTTCATAGAGAAATAGTCTAAACATGTTATGTGGAAGTCTCTAAGATGTTGTTCATGATCACTTTTACCATAAAATGGTGGAAGATTAGGATAAATGAATCCTATAAGAATGGTATAATTGAAAATATTTGGGGCCAAATAGTCATGTAATAATTTTTGAGATTTTATTGAATGATCTTATTTATAAAAACCTTATCCCATTTGAGAAACATTGGATTGAATATCTAAAAACTGTTATAAAATTGCTTGATTGGTAGCCATATTATATTGATTATAAATAAGTCATGTCATATTATTTTTAATCCTATGAGGCACAAAATTATGTTGTGTAGGTATATCTATATAAATTTAAGGAATAAACTATGTTTCCAACATTTTAGGTATACTAAGTTTAAGCATTACTTATGTATCCATATGTCTAGACACATGAATTGAAGTAGTAAGAATAGTAGTTCAGACACATTTTTTAGGATTGTAGACACTAAAATATGGTATTTGGCACTTGGAAATGTAATTATTGTCCTAAACTTATTCTACATGACTTGTACATCTCCAAACAAATCTCACTCACCATTCCCACACAATTACAAGCTTATAATGAGACTGATCCATTCTTTGTCTCTTATAAGGTAATGCCACACTTAGAGAGTAACTTTGACATTATTTTCCTAGGGTTGACACCACTAACCTTCACTTATTAATGACTATTTAAAAAATAAAAAACCTTTAGTAGGTTGGTACATTCACCTCACATGTATGTGGCATAACAAATTACCCAAATGGGCTTATATTAATACAAATAAAACCCACACTTAGTACTCACCTAGTACTTATCTATCAAACATATATATAATACTATAGTTTTAAAAAATATGTCCAATTCTTCCAAAATTGTAAATAAATTACAAGGAACAGTCATCAACCAAGTTTATAACACATCAAGACAAATTAAGAGTGAAGATTTCTGAGATCTAGGTGAATTCATATATTTAAATATCAAAATTTAACATTCACATTAAGGATAAGAACTATTTCTAGCTTGAATTCCCTCTTTGAAGTATTGGATACATAGGTTGTAGTCAATCATCAATGTGGGTGATTAGGGTTAACTCAACCCAATTACACTTCCTCAATTTTTATAGGGTTTCATACTTCATAAGTAGACTTGGGGTTTTGAGGATAAGGAATCTAATTTCTTGAGTTTTACATGCAGTTAAGGGTCACAAATAAAATAAACATATAATATTAGATAGGTGCTCTACACTATATGGTCACATAGGGATGAGCCTACTCAAGAAAATAATGTCAACCCTAGATAATAGTGTTGACATTACTACTAAGGCCTAATGGTACTAACCTTTCATGTATAGAGATAGTTCTAAATTTAGATAAATCAAAACCCTACTTTCAATCTATTTCCACTATCAGAACATAGTCATAGTCAATTAGTTATAAATTAAAGATAAGTATATTGATATCCTTAACTTAATTTACATAATTATCAAATTGCATTATTAAATTTATTTTAATCAATTACATTCATATTTTTATTTGATTTTCATATATTATAATTTGAACTTATTATACTACTTTAGCCTATTGAGATTCACATTAATCTAAAAGAAGGCTAAACATGTTGGTGAACTTGTATATTACTTGAACACATACAAACCCTAAGTTTTACTTAGGGTTTAATTCCTTCTTTATATGGTTTTTATCTTTATACCTTTGGTTTTTATTTTTAGACCTGATTTTATATTCCCCTTCACATTAAGAATTTTATATGGATTTAATGAATGAAAATTGGTTCTATTGGTTTATTCAAGTCACGATTGCACTTATTTTATTTTTTTTGCTTGGTTATACATAAGTTATAGTATATATCTATACAAAGAGGCTAAAATGACTAATGATTTATCCTTAGATTCTCTTACCACACATCCCCATGATAAAATTATTATGACAATTGAGACCACCTAGACTCAAGGGGATGCTAGCCAAATCCACCCTCATATTAACACATTTGATGATAAACATGAAATATAATTGACCCAATTTAGTGACAAAGATCCACAAATTCATGATTTCATATTCTATTTGGTCTGATATGAACATAAAATGTTATTATAAGGTACTACATCTAGTGAATAACATGACACTTTATATGATATTAACTAGACTACTATTGTTTATACTATCTACACCTCTAATTACACATGTAATATCTACCCAAAATATGGGGGAAAATATTTCCACATTGTATTTTCACCCTTGAAGAGGCTTATTTTAGGGCCTCTTCACCCAATTGACATAATGGGATCTCTATAAGGCTATGAGTGTCTTATGGATAGAGATAATTGTTGTCTCCAAATTTTACACCCTAGAAGAGAGTCTTCAATCCTCTTCCATATTTGGGCAATGTTGGAACATTTATAGGCATGTGGGTATGCTTATAGAGGAAATGAACCTCTATATTTAAAGGGCTAGCTCCTTGAATGTATCTCTGCAAAATAACTTCTATCTAAACTAGTTTTCTTGAATGGAAAAGAGTTAGAGATTAACAAAAAGGAAAACCTACTCTAAGAGTGGTGATACACCAAGATTATCTTCCACATGAATATCATATTATAGTGCATAATACAACAAAACACATAGACCATTCCCAAGCTCTAAGTATTTCTAACACAAGTATTTTAGTATAGAGGTAATATGTATGAAATGACACAAGGCAAATGAAATGAAAGGCAAATTCCACATTCCAAGAACAGTTATACACTTACAAAAATTCAACACACTTGAACACAATCTATATGACTTGTTAGACTAAGAAATTTCACTCAAGCATGAAGGATAAAGGATAGAAGGATGGAAAATCATCACTATACATCTCTTACACACCCATAAAATTATTCAAAAAACTTGAAAGAAATAGACTGGTACCTAATGCTTAAAGGTAAAATATGACATCAATCTAGTAGGGATTCACCATACATTATGTGGTTGTTTTTTACACTATCCCAAGGGCTATATTTATAGTAGAAAGGAAGTGAGAGGAGGAAGCCTTTAACACTAGAAAGGGGAATCAATCTATTAAGAGTCTCCATCTTCAACTGCAATCATCTTTGTAAATGATGTTCATTTGGGCCATTTGATTGATCCATGTCACCTCAAGTGGTTACATAGCTAGCTTGCTCTCGCAAAGATGCTTCCCCAATAGTTGCACTAGTAGAAAAAATATATTTTTGAGCTGAGTAATGGAATCAATCAATTACGCAAATGAGATTCCACTTGTTGTATATTTGTCCTAATGTTAACAACTTCTCACTAGCTTACTGAGGTGTGCAATGGTGTAGGGAAGAGTAGCTTTCATTCTATTGGCCTTGGAGAGGCATCACTTGGAGTCTACATGTATATTCGATTGTTCCTTTGATTGGAAATAAAAAATGACTTGGATCATGACCTAATAAATGGTGAGATGAACCCTCTAATCTACTTTGGTGGATGGATAATGTGAGCCCTTAGATCTTTGAGCATTTGAATGAGTACCATCAATCTATCTAGGAACCCCTTGTTTAAATTCTAACATCTAGCTCATCACCTTGAAGTTGATATCCATATAAACATCATTATACTAGGACCATTCCCTCAAGGTTTTGTGCTTGGACCATTGCTTTGATATTTTCCTCAAATAATTTTCCTATGAACCCTTTTCTCTAAAAGAAATAACCTTTTGGGCCCCTTCTTAAACTTGAAAGTAGACTATTCCTTTGATATACCTGCCCTTTAGGAATTTGAAAAGTTCCCTTCAAAAGGCTCGAACATGCCCTTCAAAAATCTTGAAATGTCCCTTTGGAAAGCTAAAACTAGACACTTTCTCAAGAAAAGACCCTTTAGACTTTTTTCAAGTGTCCCTTCAGGGTTTTGCAAAGGACCTTTCAAAATTTTTGAGAGAGCACCAATTTCTTCAAAAAAATGTAAGAGCTATTTCTTTCAAAAATATTTTTTTAGATAAAATGTTTGAAACAATTCCTTTAGAAAAAAGGAAAGGACTAATTCTTGAGAAAAAACCCTTTGGAAAGACTGGAAATGTCCCTTCACAAGATAAAGAAGCATCCCTTTGCTTGAAAAGTCTCCCTTTGAAATTTTTGAAAGTGTCCCTTCAGAAGAGAAAAGACCCTTCAATAAAATTAAAAATGTCCCTTCAAAAATATTACAAAAAACACTTTCATGAGAAAAAGACCATTTGAAAAGATTGTTTTAGACAAAATGTCTGAAACAATTCCTTCAGAAAAGTTGAAAGAGATAAATCCTTGAAATAAATATTTCTTCAAAAATATTGTTTTAGACAAAATGTCCAAGACAATTATTTCATAAAACTCACAAAGTGCCCTTTCAAAAACTTGAAAAGGACCAATTCCTTAAAAGAACAAACCCTTTGGAAAATTTGTAAAGGACACTTTTCCTTCAAAAATCTTTAAAAGGATTAATTCCTTAAAAGAACAAACCCTTTGAAAAATTTGAAAGGGACATTTCTTTCATAAATTTTGAAATGTGCCCGTTGGATTTTTTTACAAAAGATACTTCTATGAGAAAAAGACCCTTCAAACTTTTGTAAATGACGATTTGAAAAGCTTAAAATGGACCAATTCCTTTAGACTTTTTTTTTAAGACAAAAAGTCTAAAATAACTCCTTTGAGACTTGAACAAAAAACCCATATCAAAACCTCACCAAAATAAATAACACTTGTAAAAGATCAAATAAAATATTCTGAAAAAAATAACACTTGGTATTTTTGATATGGGGATAAACCAATAAGGATGTTGTACTTAGCCAAAAATAAAGATCAAAAACTTGGGTGTGAAAATTGGATAACATTCTTAGCAATTCCTAGGGGAGGCATGCCTACTATGCCTAAGACCATTTGCCTATATCCTTCCATTGGGCATGGAGTTATGCATATAGGCACTCAAAAATGACTTGAATAGACCCTTGGCTCAAAAAAAACACAAGCTATATTGATTCACATGCACAAAGGTAGAGACACACACCAAACAAAAGAAAGGAAACACAAACCTAAACTACTATTTACAAAACAAACTTACAAGGGCTAATAACAAGAATTTAGATGTATCCCATTCATAGGGATAGGCAATTATTCTCCATTCATCTTAGTCAACTAAAAGGAGTTGATTTTTTTGTACTTGTTAATGATGTAAGGGCCACTCCATAAATTTTCAAGATTTATATATCTACCCAATTTTGCTTTGTCCTCATCCCATTTTAGGACCAGGTCACCTTCCTTGAACACTCTTGCACTTGATATCTTGTCAAATGACTTCTTCATGAGTACTTGGTTGTGTTTCATGGTCTTGTGTGCATTGTATCTTACTTCTTATAGCTACATTAGTTTTATCAATCTAACTTCCATTAGAGTATTTTCAAGTAGTTCCAGTTGATGTGCAAGCTCTAGATCAAGGAGTTCTTAAGATATGGAAAACCTAACCTCTCTCCCATAAATAAGCACAAATGGAGAATTTCCAATTGATCTCTTAGGATTAATCCTATCAGCCCATAAGGCTATCTTCAAATTATTGTGCCATACTCTTTGATTGTTCTCCAGTGTCCTCTTGATGATCTTGATGAGATTCTTATTAGTAGATTCAGCCAACCCATTACCTTGAGGGTAATAGTTGGATCAGGTACTCAAGTAAAATCCATTCTTATTTTCCCAATAAATTTTTTTAGCACTTATGAAAGCAAGTGCATTATCATAAATGATAACATAGGTAACTCTAAACCTTGTTATAATACTCTCATAGAACTCCAAGATATCATTTTCACTCACCTCTTTCAATGCAATAGCCTCTACCCACCTTGTGAAGTAGTCAGTAGCAATTAATATCCATTTGTGTGCAACACTTAATGGAGGGTTGATCACATCAATGAAATCAATACCCCATTGCATGAAAGGCTGGTCTACTTGGATAGGATTCAATGGAAGGGCTGAAAGTTTCTATTTACCTAAAAAGAAGGCACATTGAGGACACTTTTTAGCCCAATGGTAATAGTCCTTAAAAAGACTAGGATGATATTAACCAACCCTCATTATCTTTATATCTGTTGTCTTAGGAGAGAAATGACCTCCATCTATACCATTGTGAAACTTTTCCAGTAGCATGTCAAACTAATCATTGTTAACACACCTCAACAACACACCATTCATGTCTTTCCTAAAGAGAATACCATATAAAAGATAGTAGGGAATGGTTTGAAATCTAAAATACCTCCTTTAAGACTTGTTCAAGCCATTGGGGCACTCACCATTTTGAAGAAACCTAATGATGTCTTGTGTCTAACTTTGAACTTGTATGTGATCAACTAGTTGGGGTTGAACCTGGTTGATCAAGACTTCCTCCTTTGGCTCCAAAAAATATGAAGCTAAATTCTCTCATAACCCTTTTCCTCTTACCAAGTTTGTCACCTTAATGTCCACATCATATGCTATTACCTTTGTAATCCACCCAACTCTCTTTTCATTAAGGTCTTTACTTAGGAGAAACTCTTTGGTGCTAGGATGAGAAAATATGATATGTATCTTGTTGTTTGAAACCATGTGTTTGAATTTTTCCAATCCTCTTATTACTATTAGAACTTGCTTCTCAACAAATGTATACTTGAACTCATAATCTTTGAATCCTTGTCTGAAAATGCAATTAGCTACTCTACCTCTTCATTATTATTTTGCATAAGCATAGCTAAGATTGTATCAAGGTTAGCAAAGGTATAGATTATGAAATATTTGGAAAATTTTAGGTTCAAGAGAGTATGATATTTTTCAATTACTTGCTTGATTGACTCAAAACTACTCTTACCTTCCTTTGTCCAAGCAAAAGCTTGGTTCTTCTTGATCATGGCTATGATAGGCTTTACCATAGTTACAAAGCCTAGAATAAACATTATTAAAAAGTTTATTTTCCCCAAGAATATTTGAATTCCTTTCTTGTGTTGAGGTAAATACAAGCTTAGAATAGCCTCAATCCTCTCGAGGTCAATAGACAAGCCTTATTTTGAAACAATATGACCCAATAACTTACCTTCATGGATAACAAAGATGCACTTTTTTGGATTAATGGATATTACATACTTGATATATTTATCAAACACCTACCTTAGATGTTCTATATGATTAGTATCATCCTTTGAAAAAATAGTTATATCATCAAGATACACAAGTAGAAACTTATTGATCAAACCTTTAAAAGACATGTCCATTACCCTTTGAAATATAGCTCCAACATTAGATAAACCAAAAGGCATCTTATTATAAGCAAAGGTCCACCATTTTGTAGTGAAGGCTATCTTGAATTGATCATATTTATTCACTAGTATTTTATTGTAACTTGAATAACCATTAAGAAGTGAGAAGTGTTGAGAACCTGAAAAAACTTGAAAAATTTGTTCCATAGAAGGTAGTGGATAACAATCCTTGAGAGATACTCTATTAAGGTCTCAAAAATCCACACAAAGTTTAATCTCTCCATTATTATTTAGGATAGATACAATATTATCCACCCAAGTTTAGTGTTTGATAGGAAAGATAATCCTAGACTCAATAAACTTAGTAAGCTCTTTCTTCATGAGTTCATCTATCTTGGGATTGATAAGCCTTTACTTTTGCCTGACTAGTTTAGCTCTAGGTTCTAACTCAATGGTGTGATGATCTAGACTTGGATCAAACCCATTCAAATATTTATATTCCAAAGAAAATATGTCATGTAACTCTTTGAATAATTCAATAAAGGCCTACCTCTCATATAGAGAACATACCTTACCAATTTTTAGGAGTTTATCCTTGTAAATCATGACTCTCTCATAGTTATCTTCTTTCATGGATATGCTCACTCTTTATCTATTATTTTGATCATCTTAATTGACAACACTCTCCAAATTAATCATCCCCTTAGATATCTTATTTGTCTTTAGCTAAATAACTTGTTCTTCATATCAATCATGTAGTTTCTTTTGGTTCCTTGAGGAGAATCCTACCTCATTTTACAAGAAGTGTGCAATTTATTCATCACTTTCAAACACTTTCCATGACACTTCATTATCTAGAATAGAAGGCCTCATAATGACCTTGATATGGGACTGATCTTTCTCCTTTCCTACATCATCAATTAAATCAAATTGTGATCCTATGGCAACCAATCTATCAACATATTTATTTTAATCCCTTCGTATGGGTTGTATGTTAAAGGCATTAAAGTCTTAAAGTAGATCCCATACCCTATGCTTGTAGGATTTAAGCAAGGTATTGTTGGTTGTATCTTGATTCCTCACTTGGTGGATGACCAATTCACTATCCTCATAAACCTTCAAATTTTTGATCCCTCTCTTCTTTGCCCATTGGAGGCCATGAAATAGGCCTTCATATTCTACCACATTATAGGTGCATCCAAAGTGGAATCTATATGAGGATTAGTATTGATTATTTGATGGATAAAAAAATATAACACCAGCTCCTACCCTACTTTGCTTCTTGATCCATCAAAAAACATTTCCCATATTCTTTCAAGTTCATGGTCTTCATTAGTGAGTGAAGGGATTGAAACATATTTTTCATGCATACAATAAACTCCCAAATTAGTCTCTTCTATTAATGTATATGGATTAAGTCCATGCATTTAATTGTTGTACTTATCAAGGAAAATATTAGAAATACCTTCAAGGGGGGAAGATGCTTCATCATCCATAACACCTTCTTCCTAATTAGACAATTCTAATTTGAACTTGTCTCCATAAATGGCTCAATATGAAACCTTGCTAAGGGATGAGTTCTTATAGTCACCTTGATTCTATATCTTATTTTAAAATCTAGAAAATACCAGTTAGTAGAAAGGTATCCTCTTATCTTAGCTATGAAGTCCCTTGACAAAAAGATAATAAAATGAGATAGAAGGTCTACCACCACAACGTCTTGTAAATGGAGAAACTTGGGCAATCGTGTAAAAATAATTTCAAACATATGACCAATTCCATTGTCTTGGTTGGATTCTCATCAAGATGAGACACACATTTGCTATGTGGTTCATACTTCAATCCCAATTTATCAGCCACCACCTTAGGCATGACAGTGGTACATGACTTGGAGAATTTGTAAGGGCCATACTATTATGTTTTTAAGTATGAGGGGTTACATGAATGCTTGTGAGCTATTATTGTAAGAGCTCCTTTTAACCAAACATATATAAGACTTCTCAAAGAGATATGTTTGTCTTGGTGTTGTTTAAAGAATAAATAATGTTTATAGGGGAATTATTCACCTTTTCTTACATTCTTGAAGGTAGTGAGGGAGTTTGAACCTACTACATTATAGGTTTGAAAACCCTACTTGCATTCTAACTTTATTGAGGAGCATGATTGGTAGTAGGTATTGTACTAGGGTTCACACTTTTTGGCCTTGGAGAGGCATCACTTGGAGTCACATGTACTCTTAGAACATCTCCTAGAGCTCTATTCTTGGCTCTTATGTTAGTTGTAATTGATGTGCTTTGATTTAACACATAATCATCCTTGACTTAAAAGTTCATCATACCTACACTCTAGCTACTACCTTCTCCATGAATATCCATTTAGATGGGATTCACTTCTTTTGATGTCATATAAGGAGTAGTTTTTTCTTGTGCCACCAAAGTTTAGTTGTCTTCTCCATCACCATGCATAAACTAACCTTGAGGTTGTCCCCATTGGTTTAAATGATCTTTTCCTTGGACTAGGTTAACATGCACTAGAATAACAGCCTTTGTGGAAGGAGTGAAATTGGGATTATATGCATTGGGTTACCTATTAAAACATTGTTGACCTTATCCTCTTCCTTAATAGTAGTATTGGGGTGGATCTCTATAGCCTTGTTTAGGATAGGATTGAGGGTTGGGTGAAGCACTTTCCTAAAATTGAGCTTGCTTGGGCTGAGCTCATAATGACTGAATCTCCTCATATTTATCCATACAATTATCCACCTTCTTGGGAAAGGCTCTTAGCTTGACATTGGTATTATGAACTTGTGTTATGCTTGGAGTTTCAACCAAACTATGAGACATCAAAGGTATGGAAACTATTGGAGGTAACTTTCAAGCTTGTATTAATCTATTCTTAACTTCAATAGCTATCTCATATGCATCTGACAAAGTGAAACCTCCCATTGACTATAACATCACCACCACATCATTACCAATACCCTTGAGATAAGTGGGGAACATAAATCTTGGAGGAGGTCTCATGATAGGTGGTAACCTATGCCATGTCCTTTGAAATATTTCATTAAAATCTCCCATGGATTCATTAGGACCTCTCTATATCATGTTTAGTTAATGGATCAATGAAGTATGGTCACTCTTATTCTCAAATCTAGTTACCAATAATTCCCCAAAGCTATCCCAACTTGTAATGCAACCACCTTACAAAGTCATATACCAGTCAAGTGCCTTACCTCTTAGAGACATGGAAAGTAATCTAATGGCTATGTTGGCTTGGGTGACATTATGGAAGTTAACAAAACTTGAGATGTCCCTAATATGCTCAGATGGGATAATATGACCCTCTCCATTGAAACAAGGGAGACTCTTAGTAGCATTGAGAGGAATAGGGTCATATGTAGGAAGGTCAATTAGATTTTGGGTGTTAAAGGATGAGAGAGGTTGTTGCCTATCCATTTATCTTATTTATTATTAATCTCTAATATATTTAACTTCTTCTTCTTCTTAAAAACCTCCTTGTCTAGGATCTCTAAATATTAGGAATGGTTCAAGATGTTGTTCTTCAAGAAGAGCTTCAATTAAAGGGGCTTGGTCAAAAATATTATATGACCTAATGAGTACCATGAAGTATAATGTGGGAAAATTTATCTAAAACTAGATATTCTCACCTTTTAGAGTCACCAAATGTTGGATTATGAATATTTATACAACTTTAGGCTTGTCAAAACTAGTATTCACCTTGACATGTAAATAATTAGTCCCACCAAGTGTGCCAGAGTTGTTTTCCCAAATCTTGCACCCTAGAAGAGAGTGTTCAATCCTCTTCTATATTTGTGCAACATTCGAACATTTTTAGGCATGTGGGTATGCTTATAGAGGAGATGAACCTCTAGATTCAAAGAGCTAGTTCCTTGAATGTATCTCTAAAAAATAACTTCTGTCTAAACTAGTTTTCATGAAAGGAAAAGAGTTAGAGATTATAAAAAAGGATAAACTACTCTAAGAGTGGTGATACACCAATATTATATTCCACATGAATATCATATTCTAGTCCACAATATAGAAAAACACACAGACCATTACCAAGCTCTAAGCATTTCTAACACAAGTATTTTATTATAGAGGTGAGATGCATGAAATGACATAAGAGAAATGAATTGAAAGGAAAATTTCACATTCTAAGAATAGTTATACACTTACACCAATTCAACACATTTGAACACACTCTTTATGACTTGTTAGACTAAAAACTTTCACTTAGGCATGAAGGATAAAGGACACGAGGATGGAAACTCATCACTTAATATCACTATATGTCTCTTACAAACCTAGATAAATACCTCTAGTAGATAATACCTTTTAATATCACTATATGTTTATCTCTCATTGCCTTTAGTAGATAATACATAATACTAAAGGCAAAATGTGACATCAATCTAGCAGGGCTTCACCATACATTGTGTGGTTATTTTTTACACTAGCCCAAGGGCTATATTTATAGCAAAAAGGAAGTGAGAGGAGGAGGCCTTTGGCACCAGAAAGGGTAATCAATCTATTAGGAGTCTCCATCTTCCACTGTAACCATCTTTACAAATGATGCTCATTTGGGCCATTTGATTGATCCATGTCACCTCAAGTGGTTACATAACTAGCTTTCTCTCTCAAAGATGCTTCCCCAATAGTTTCACTAGAAGAAACAAGATATTTTGGAACTAAGTAATGTCATCAATTAGTTATGAAAATGAGAGTCCACTTGTTTTAGATTTGTCTTGATGCTAACAGCTTCTCAATGGCTTATTGAGGTGTGTAATGGTGTAGTAAAGAGTCACTTTCATTATGTTGGCCTTGGAGAGGCGTCACTTGGTGTTTATGTGTATATCCAATTATTATTTTCATTGGCCATCAAAAATAACTTAGATCATGACCTAAATCAATGGTGAGATGAACCTACTAATCTAATTTGGCAAATGGAAAACATGAGCCCTTGGATCTTTTAGTGTTTGAACAAGGACCATTGATCTACCTGGGACCCACTTGTTTAAATTCCAATAGCTAGCTCATCACCTTGAAGTTAATGTCCATATAACCATCATTCTACTAAGACCATTCCATCAAGGTTTTTTTATCAGACCTTTACTTTAGCATTTTCCATGAATAATTTTCTTGTAGACCATTTTCTTTGAAAGAAATAACCTTTTGGGCCCCTTATTAAACCTGCAAGTGGACTGTTCCTTTAATAGACCTACCCTTTAGGACTTTGAAAATTACCCTTTGGAAGGCTCAAACATACCCTTCGATAATCTTGAAATGTCCCTTCACTTGAACTGGACACTTTCCCAAGAAAAGACCCTTTAGAATTTTTGCAAGTATCCCTTTGAGCTTTTGCAAAGGACATTTTAGATGTTTTGAAAGAGCACCAATTCCTTCAAAAAAATGTAAGAGCCAATTCTTTTAGAAAGATTGTTTCAGACAAAATGTCTAAAATAATTCCTTTGAAGAAATGCAAAGGACCAATTCTCAAGAAAATACCCTTTGGAAAGATTGAAAATGTCCCTTCATAAGCTAAAGAAGCATCCCTTTTCTTGAAAAGTGTCCCTTCAGACTTTTTGAAAGTGTTCCTTTAGAAGAGAAAATACCCTTTGGCAAAATTGAAAATGTCCCTTCAGAAATATTGTAAAGGATGCTTTCATGAGAAAAAGACCCTTCAAAAAGATTATTTTGGATAAAATGTCTGAAACAATTCCTTTAGAAAAGTTGAAAGAGCCAAATCCTTGAAATATTGAAATAACAAACCCTTTCATAAAAGTTTCAAGGGACATTTCTTTTGGAAATCTTGAAATGTGCCCTTTGGATTTTTTGCAAAGGACACTTCCATGAGAAAAAGACCCTTCAAACTTTTGTAAGTGACCCTTAGAAAATATTGAAATGGACTAATTCCTCTAGAATTTTTATTTTAGATAAAAAGTTTGAAACAATTCCTTTGAGACTTGAACAAAAAACCTGAAGCAAAACCTCACCAGAAGAAATAACACTTGCAAAAGACTGAACAAAAGCTTCTGAAGGAAATAACACTTGGTCTTTTTGTTTTGGGGATAAACCAATAAGGATGATGCACTTATACAAAATGAAAGATGCAAAACTTGGGTGTGAAAATTAGCTAACAATAACCTCTAGAGAGGGCTTGTTCCCTTGTGAATCTCTTAAAACTAACACTAAACTATTGCATTTACAAGGAAAAGGGAGAATAAGGATATAAGTTGAACCTAAATCTAAGGAAGGTGATGTACCAATGTTTTTTTGCTACCTAAAATAGGAATAATAATAAGGATATAAGCTTCTTAACAACATTATATGACTCAATATTGACAAGAACTTTCTTACACTCTCCTAAACATAGGTATTTCATACATAAATATTTCATATGAGGGTTGTGATTCTATGCATAGGACATTGAGAGACAACTAAAAAGACTTGAATCAAACATAATCAGTTGGTTTATATAATAATTCCCCTATCTTAGTAAATTCCAACATAACATGCAACCTGTATAAATCAGACTACCAATAACAAGGTGAAATCAAAGGACATAAAAAAGGAATAAAACTTCCATCGTAGTTGTAGATTAAATAATCATGAGGTTCACACAAGTATATAAGAATAAGGAAGGTATATTTTAGTCTCTATTGATATAAATGATTAAAAGACAACATTATAGAAGGTCAAAGTTTATTAATACCCAAAACAGGGATCAAATAAGGGCCAATTTATGCAACATTTATGTGTTAAAAGAGGTCCTTTTGTAATGACAATCCTACCTATTTAAATAAGCCAAATATTCAAATACTGGGTCCTTTTTTGGTCTTTCCCACTATCAAGGTAGTTATAATTGATGATGATGATCAAGGAAATGGGGCCAAGATAGGGGGAATATCCTTAGGGTCACCATGGCCATGCCTACATAACTACCTACCAAATTTTCCCAAGCCTACAATGTATCTTTTAGGTACTCTCCATTTCAACTCACTTTCATGATGAATGGAGCCAAATATATCACTCTCTCACCATTTTTCCAATATTTATATTGATTTATTCCATGATTTACATGAAAATACACTCTTCTATTGATTTTATGAATCAAATGTCATTACACAATCCATTCTCAACTTTTGATGGTTTTGACAGCTAGACAAGCCATCAAATTCTCCTTAGATAGTGCCAATATGGATGCTAAAAAACTCCTTAGTATTGGGTTCTAGATACATGTTGAAATTAATCTCATTCTAAGATTTCTTATTTATATGGGTATATTCCCCCCTAGGCCCCAAATACTCAACATTTTTCAAACCCTCAGGCTTTAGAGCTTGCCAATTATCCTTTGTCTATTGGGCTATAAATCCCCAAGCTCTATTAGGTCCATGTGAATTTTTTTAATTTGTATATACCTTACTCAAGCTTTATTATCAACTATGTGATCAATGTCTCTATTCTATGTGGATCCTTCTCGCTCTACCTACTTACTCAGGCTCCTCTCTTACTTGCTTGCCTTAACACACCACTCTAATTGCATAAACCACACTAGGGGTTTATAACATAGAGATTTTTCCATGTGGTGTCATCCTACTAAATCAATATCCTAGAGGGATTTAACATCCCCTTGGTTTGTGAAAAAATATAGGATATCAAGGTAGTAGGATTTCACCATGTGGTGTTATCTTGCTAACATGATAGCTTGGAGAGTTTTGAACTTGTACGAACAATTTTATGTCATCGAGATTGTGACACATGGAAGAATCATGCTTTCTCACTTGACCATGGATTTTTAAATGTAATTATATCACCAAGAAACTTCTTAAAAATTGACTAATTATTTTTAAGACTTTTTAATAGTCCCAAGACTACTAGGAGAGTGACATGGCACTAGGCAAATTTTATAAAATTGGTCAAGTGTTGAAAGACTTTTGAAAGGGGCATGGGATATCAGGAGTTGCTAATGATTATCACATGGTGTAATTATATTTGTATAGAGTCATCATATGATTAAAAACCTAGTAACCTATCAAAACATCATTGAGGGCCCATCAAGTTTAAGCTCATCACCTCATATAGTTGTTACCAAGAAAAAACCTTGAAATGGTTAAGTGTTTTTGTTGTATGACTCCTACAGACTTCAAGAGAACACTGTATTGGATAGGAACACTTGGGAAGCTAAAAATTCACAAATTATTTAAAGTATGGACCTCCATATAGGCTTAAAAGATAATGTGCATAACTAACTAAGTCTTGATAGTGATCGAATAAATCTTGACAAGCTTGTGAGTGATCCCAAAACCTTGAATGGAACTCAGATGTTCTTCCATGGTGACTAAAAATGGTCAACAAAAAAATAATACTTCTCACATATTTAAATGTATAATAATATATAATAATATTATTCCCATACTTTGATGACCATGTGTATTACACCATCTACTTAGCCTATTTCACATTCCCCTAAATAACTATTACGATTCTACAAGATAATATATTATGTTTAAATCAAGGTACATCTTGATCTATTCATTCATTAGGTTTGTATGCATTTATCCATAATCCTTTGTCTCTTGAGATATCATATTTACCCCTAAATTTATGTTTTTTATCTCTTAATA